>JAOBRD020013585.1:0-10743 GCA_027575215.2 Hydrozoanthus sils
GACGTCACCTTGTTTCTTGAACAAATACCGTTCAGTTTTTTTAAGTTTCTTTCATTAGACTAAACAAGCTGTGAGCTATATTTCTACGATGAAGAAGCCAATGAATCAAACCCTAAATCGCCATTCTCTGAATTATTTGCTACACATGCATTTTTCTTAGAAAAGATACAATGAACTTTTTTAATAAAAGTCTTGACATGCAAGACTAAGATCTAAAGAAACGAAAAAACTTTAGTAAAAATCAAGAAAATTCAAGATACGCGTATATGATTATAAAGGTGCAAAGAATTATGAGACAAGGTGACGTCACACGTCTCTATTCAGCAGTCTTTCAAATTTCTTGCAAACTAAAGATAAGCTTTCTGTTTATTTGCGAAGAATACTCTGAAGGAGATTTGCTGAATAAACTTACTTTGAAATTTTAACTAAAGTGCGTTTTGCAGGCGTCTGAACTCACTCATCAGTAATACAAGTACGTGGGTAATTGGATTTTTCACCACGGGTCCATTGTTCAGTTGGGGAAGCTAGCATTAAAGTCGATATTTTATGACAGTTTCGAAACTTGAAGTTTTATTACGTTTAGAAACAAAGGGTTGTGTGGTGTTTGATTGAGTGTATTTCTTTCAATAACTGAAGGTCCTCAGTTGAGGTTTGACGATTTGTTGTCCTTTTCAAGAAGACGTACGGGAAGGTCTGTTAGTTCGTTGTCAGTTCTTCTCAGCTGTTTTGAAGAGTCTGAGGACTGAAAGGCTCGGCGCCTCCATCCACGCGATTTTGAAATACGGTTCAGGCCATTTTTTGTTTCTCGTTTTATGAAGTGTAAGTTTAAGGTTTAATGTTTATAATAATAATAAATAGTTAATTAAATAGATTTTAAAAGGTAATAGTAATGAGATAAAAAAAAATAATAGTATGAATGACGAAAATATAGGAATGATAGTATTACTATAGTAATAATAATAGTGGAAAATGCAAGGCTGAATATTGCGAAATACTTTAAAACATATCATTGAAAAGATGCGATTCAAGGTTGGACAAGCCAGAATTTGCAGTCCAGACGGCTGTTTGGTCCTTTTTGGGACTCGTCAGGACGCGTAGCGATGTGAATAGATACACCGGAATGAGTTCTAGTGTAATGCTGCAACTTAATCCTCACCTTTGTCACACCAACCCCTAATGGTACACGTGAACACTTGTGTGTTGATAAGTGAAACAAAGGGTAAGAGGTACGTGGAAGCAGTAAAGAAGAAAAGCACTGTCCTTGTAAAAACAAAGAAAAAAGGGGCCCGCGAATCGTGGTGACTTGTTGTGATCCTTTCCCTAGGACTTTAAACCAGCCGAACTCTTTTCAGCCTGAGCCTAAAAGGAATGGACACATAATAACAACAATAACAATAGTGATAAAACTTTATTAGGGACAAAATTCAAATGTATGTTGGCTCATGAATCGAGCCGGAGAATTACTGACGGCCCTTATTTTACAGTTTGTTTTCTCTACTGAAGAACGTTACAACGGCTCGAAAAATTTTGAACTTAATGTCTGTGCATGCGGCTTCACCATTCACGATCGATTGAATACAACTCAGTGATGGAGCAACAAAACAGCAGTAAAACTTTAGGGACCCTAAAGGCTCAAGCTAAACTATCTGGATTTATTCTTAAATTATTCTTGTTTAGATCTTTTCATATATTTATGAGTTCCTCCTGCTGAGCTACCAACATTCTAAATCTGTGAGTGGTTTATCTAATATGTTAATTGTCAAAACAAGCGCTTAATAGTACTAACAGAAGACAGGAACAAAAGACACCGGCAGTCCGCACTCCATTAAGCTTTCCAGTAATTTAACTGTCAGAGCGCTGTTATAAATTATATTATTTTTAAATTCAGCGAACTTTAAAGTCTTCCTAAGGTTGCAGAGCTTTAGAAATTCCTCACGGTGTCTCATTCGGTTTTTTAGTCTATTTTAATCCAAATTGAAGCCGCATTATTCTCGCAAAATATTGTTCTTAAGCAAGTAAATATCACATGGAAAATATTTTATCGTGGTAGAAAGATGCAGTTTTTCCTTTTGATTTTTCTACTCTAATTTTAATACTTTAAAATTATAATCATTTCTCGACAGCTAAAACACGACTATAACCTTTCCTTTGCACCCGGCAAATGCATTCGTTTCATTGATACATGTTCTGAACTAGCCAAACAAAAAGGCTAGACTGTTAAGTTTTGATAATTAGTATTAACTAATATATCTTCTACGAATTTTCTACATTGATTGACAACTCGGCTAATTCTACCTATATAGTTAATATGCTTTCTTTTCAATAATTACGGGCCAATTGCAGGACTCTATAAACAAAATTTGCATGTTTCTCTTTAGGTGCTAAGAAAAAAATAACCTACTGATTTTTAAAAGATCATTTTTTGGTGCATTCGTGGAACAAAGAACACATAGATACCAGAAAATCGTTTGGTTGCTTGCATGGTTGATTGTTCCACGTATTGAGTCCTTTCCATGATTTCAAGCAGTACTCGTACATTTATTTAGGAGTCATAAAGGCAACTTTTATTTTTGACATAAGGTTGTTATGAGAACAGATTTTATGAGCGAACCTTGTCGGTCGTTAAGCAGTTCCTTTTTCGAAGTTTTATTTTACTTGCTTTTAAATTATTAGTATTAGAGGCTACAAATCTTAACTGCAAAAAGCACGTTGGCAAATACTGGCATTTGTACTGCTCTAAACTTGCCCTGTTCTTAAAAAGACCGACAAGAGGCAACGAATACAGCGAAGAGGCCAACCTCTGACATTTTTCCTCATAACATTTTAATCATTTAGTAACAATCGTTTTTTATAGAACGTTTCTCTTCAATATCGGCTATCAATCGAAAGTTTGCTAATTTTTTTAGTGGTTGATCTAGATAAAATTGAGCTGAACTAAGAGCCGTTAAAGTTAGGACCTTTGGATAAATGTCTTTCTTTTTTTTTCTTCCTTACTCGATAACAAGGGCAGTGTTCGATCTAAACCTCCCACGGGTTGACAGATCTATAATAAAGACTTTATCATTATTATACTGTCGCTTTAAAACTTTAAGTACAGCTCGACGCAGCTTCGCAATTCTATAACAGTACAGAATCGGGTTTAACGAAGAATTGGAAAAAACAATTGTCATTGCTACCTTTTCAGCAAGTTCCATTAGATAATCGTAAGCAGGTCTTGAAACACTTTCGGCAATCCGAACTCCAACAAATGGTACATAACAAAACACTGACAAAGTCACAATGTACACCACTGTGTTCGAAGAGCGAAGAATCCTCTTCAGATGGGTCATATCCCTCCCATGATCTCGCGTCATCGTTTCTGATTTTATTCTCCTCCTGTGCTTTCTTACGATGCTAAATACTTTAAAATAAGCAAAACACTGCAAGCTAAAATTTGATAAAATGTTTGCTATTGCAATAACATTGAAGATTGCCCGATTAACGTAGAACATTGTAGTGAGAGAAGCCGTGAAAATGAACAGGCAAAAAACAGTCAGCAAAACCCGAGCGCAGGTCACAAACTCGTTATATCTTAAATGTAGCACCAATGCCAAGTACTTATCAATTCCTATTGCAGTGAGTACGAGGAAGGAGGTTCCAGATAAAATATAAGAACTTGCTGATGTTACGAGTATGGCCCAACAAAAACTGTCCAATTTGTACAACATTAGGAACGCTTTGTTTGCTATGAACGCAGGTTGAGTTATCAAGCCTGTTAAAAAGTCAGCAAAAGCGAGACATCCTAGAAGTGTATTTGACGGCGTCTGTAGGGCTGTTGTCTTGTAAAGAGCGAGTAAAATCAGTGCATTTCCAACTACGGTTGTTAAAGCAGACAATGAGTTGAAGACACAAACCATTACATAACTGGTGTAAAGTTTCGCGATGTTTTGATAGTTCACGTTCAAATGATCTGGCAAACAATTTGTGCCGTTTATTAGTGTAGCCATTCCTTTAGATAATCTCTTCTCCTTGTATGTAGCATTTCACTCCCCCCAAAAACTCGAGAAGTCTTGTATTAAGGGACATTTGGCCCTCAAAGGACTACCAAAATGCAAATAAAATTTAGTAGAGCAGAATAATTGTCTGATATGGCTAAATGTTTTCTTCTTTGCAGTTTACTTCCTTTCACGTTGAGTAAGAGCATACAAAAGCGTTTCTTCAATTGATCAGAACGTTGTTATCATGCTATCCTATCTCAAAAAAAAACATACAAAGCTGATTAATATTTAATAAAAGAAATTAAAAAGTTTTGCTAGAAAGTTTGCGTGCGGTGAGTTCGAGATACCCTACTGATACTGTTTATGTCTTGTAATGAATCCGCTTGACAACAAGTCATTCAAAAAATTGTGAACAAGGGTAACTTCCGATTTTATCTCCGACATTAGTTTCATAACCGAAGTGTGTAGGAAGTAATAATGTTTTAGAAAACACAAAACAATTTTAACACAAACGAAGATAAATGACAAGTGGACAGACTGTGTTCTCAGATCTTTAATTACTTGAACGCTGTTACTCAACACAGCAGACTTAAACAATAATAATATAAGATTTTTTTCTTATTTCCCAACTTAGACCCTTTTTACTTAAAAGGGTCTTTTCTCTAAATACAAAGCAAGTAGAAAATCCCAAAATCAATAAGTGTTGGTTAAAGTAAACAAATAGTTTTAATTGAACGTTTTAAAACACCTAGATCTTACATCAAAAGATGCAGGAAACACTCTCCAGCGTAAAGCGACTTTCTGTCTCAGCAGGCTGTTTCAATGGGACGCCATTGTTCCTTGCAAGTAAATATTTCACATCTGTTTGAGTCGGAATAAATATCTACCATCTAGTTTTTATTATAAATAGAGTTAAAATACATATATCCAAAACAATTACCAAGCTTTAATATTCTTCAGTTTAATGAAATTTGCTTTCCACACTTTCATACAAAAGGTACGTAAACGGCAACTTCTTTGTAATGGCGGCCGGAGAATGTTTCCAATGTTAGTTAAGCTTTGGTTCTCATCCTTCAAAAATATTTCGACTCCATTTGATCTGAAAGCAAGGAAATAAAGATAACGTATTTGGCAAGATTAATACAGATTTTGCAAGGTCATGAGTCGTTCGTCTAGGCTATTTCATCGTCTTACTCTGTAAAAAAGTACTCTGCAATTGCTTTTGTACGGTTCTGAGCTTGGTTGTTCAAAGGATGGTTAACTTTAAGCCTGCATTAAGCCAAAATTCAAGCAGTAAATTCTTCCCCTAGGATTGATTTACCGTTCATATACAATATTGTTTACATTTTGCGAGGAAAAAACTTGTAATTCCAAAGTTACACATCGAAACAGTCATTATATGGTCGGTAACAAGAACGTAGGTTAAAAATTTTTACTCTTGGTTAGTGCTAATCATCCTTTGAATAACTCGGCCCTGCTGCTTTTGTTATGTTTGGTAGTCGGTATTCTTGATATACTTACAGTCTGTTAGTGAAAGTCTCAATTAGAAAATTCGTGGATGCTGTGACACGCGTGTTGTTATAGTATCAGTCACGTGTAGAAAGTTATGGCTTCTTTAAACTCACGTGCAGCCACCCGCCCGAGCGGCAGCTGGTTCTTTCTCATGGTTATTGCCTAGTTTTGCGTTGCGCATCCTGCTGCGCATAATTTCTTCCGTTAAGCTAGTGCGCGTGCATTAAAAATGGCGACTTTTTCCTTACGGCTGGAGTTCGCCGGAGAGGTAAATTGAAATTTTTTTCATAAACGAGCATGGCAACCTATCATTTTTTCTTTTGTTTTGAATTAAGCAGTAATTTTCTTCTTGTAAAAAAATATAGAACAATTCTCAATGTCGAACAAGAAACGCGGAAACGTGACTTTTGCAAGCAATCATGAACATATTAGTTTAAGGAATTGTTGCTTATAAACAAGGTGCTGTTGCTGTTTGAGCTATTCAATCGTTGGAGTCACGTGATAAAAACGTTTTCTTTCAGTGTAATATATACGAGGTGTACAATAGATTGTAAGAGATGCAGTTGACAATAATTTCTTTATTTTTTTGAATCTCCTAGTTTTTAAAAATTACTAAGCAGTAAAAGTAAATACAAAAACAGTACTATTACTTTCAGTTCATAGATTCTCAAGGTACGAAGTCAAAGACTGTGCACAAAATTGTTTCAATGTAAGTTCCCCAATTTAAACTCACCGCTTTTTGAAAGCACAAGCACAAACAGCAGAAACTTTATAATAGATGAAGAGAGAGATTTGTTTTGGCGAATACACTATTAGCCGATATCGTACTTGTGAAATGAAAAAAAATGGCTTGAATGCATGTAAAGTGTTATTTTGCAGTTTGGTAATTAGACATGCATGCAAAAATTCTGTACGTCCCAAAGGAGAGAGTGAATGGGACAATAATAGTAGTGTTAATAATTTTGATTCATTGCCAAACCGTGAGTCCGGAGTCTGTCCTCCGAAAACCGAAGAGGAAGAAATTTCCGTACTGATTACAACAGTACCAAAAACTACCAAACACAATACAAAATGAGCGGTGAATGTACTACTGCCTTGCAGATAAAGAAAATTAACAAAAAAGTTCAGTTGGAAACAGTTAGAGACAAACAATGCCGAGGACCTGTGAGTCCCACACGAGCACATGTCCGCAGACAGTTTAAACTTCTGGCTCTACACATTAATTTCTGAATGCCAAAATAAACCATGGAACACTAACCTCCTAAGACGCTGTAACTTCTTTGCCATATAGGAAATGTACAACTACAAGGGAAATGACGTTTGACATGCAGAAGAAAGGCAATAGAAGGTAAATGAATGACATTCTTTGTGTTGTGTTTGTTTGTATGTTCGGTTTTTTGGCGGTAAATTAGACTAAATTCTAGGTAAAATTTCCGTACTTGTGCACCAATACCTAATTATGCATACAATAGTTACGGTTAAAACTTCACATTTTCTTGCAGTTTATGGCCGCCAAAATCCACATTTTCATTTCGAGAATTAAAAGATATAACCTTATCCCAACCCTCGACACTACGCCTAACCCTAACAGTGATTTCGAGAATTTTTTTGTTGCTCGTAAAGCGAGGTTTACCTGCAAGATCAATAGCTTGGTGTACATAATTAAATGTGGGTGAGTGCAGAAATTTAGCAAAATTATCTGACGAAAGCATTTCCTTCATTGTGCTTTTCATTCTAATCAGTAGAGATCTGTATCAAAAGTTAATGAATACTTTTCGGCTGGACAGGAGTTTGTATCAAAAGGTAATTCTACTGTTTAACAATTTATCAACCCCAGCCTTTCCCTGCAATCCAACCCCAATGCTTTCAGGCAGTTGGTTTGTTTAAGGTTGCTTTATAATTGTACACGTAATCTGAATGCTATGCTGGGATTGGTTTGCACCCTCACGAATAACTAATGAACTTCACAACATATGATACAAATGGCGTCTTCATGCAAGTATTAGGTCGGGTAAAAGAAAAAATGTTTCAAAATACGACAATTTTGTAAGTTAAAAGCTATTCATCAAAAATAGCTTAAAATGGAGGAAAACTATAGTTTTATGTCCCTCCCTGTCAAATGTCATTTTGCCATTTTTTTTTTTTTGGGGGGGGGGCGGAATCTGCCCCCTCCTGAACTTTTTTACTATTCACCCTAGAGTGATGAATTTTTGCACAAATGGTACTCACCATAAGAACTACTTATTTTTGGAGTTTGGTGCGATTAATTATTAATGACGTCATAATGACATCATCGAAGATGTTTAGACTCATAGCTTTGTTATATTTAGTACAGAACGCAGATATTTATCAAACAACATGAAATAATGTCTTTTGCTAACTTTAATCGCAACATCCTTTCAATTCCGAAATTTTATAACCTAAAAACATTTTTGTGACGTATTGATGACGTCATATACGTGTTTCTTTTATGTTTTCGTAGAAAGCTACAACAGTGAATAAAGCTGCTCTAAATGGATCTGACTTAACCACACTAGCATATTATTTACAAACGAAACTTTACGCGCAGATTGAAGAGAATAGTAAAATATTTTGAAAAAGTAAAAAAATACCCATAATACATTGTTTTGAAAATTGATTGGCATGTTTGCTGCAAATCTTGAAAACAAAACCTTGGAGTTCTTAAATTTGATTAGTATACACTTCCAAAATTGTTATTGCGAACGTTGTACATAAGCATCTAAAACAAGATGATTTTAAAAATGCAAATAATCAAAGAGGCGGATAGTGCCACGTTGGCTATAAATCACCTCAGATTTATCCAAGAAAAGCGAATGGAATAAATGTTTTTTTTTAAATTGTCTTTATTTTTTAAAACCTATATTTACTTGAAAATGATAGCAAAATTCATCCAGAACCAATTGTTCAATTTTAGCACTACACAGTCAGTTACCAAATATGGTCAATTCGGTACATGAGGCGATAACTGAGACTAAATGAATCAACTAAAAAGCAGGAAACACAATAGTGGAGATGAAATTTTTTTAGTTCTATAGAGCGTTTTCACTTGACGTCATAGCGGCCATGTTGGTGTCCTTTGAACAAAAGAATTTTTAATTTTTCCTTTGTTTAGGACACCAACATAGCTGCTTCGTCTTTTGTTTTTGGTGTCTCTAGGGAATGCATGAAAACGGCCTATTGTAAGCTGTGAAGAAATGGACATAATATAAGCAGCTTTGCTTATAAATCCGGTTTTGTGTAGGTAATCGTATGGGGCCGAATAAAATTAAGGATTAATTTCACGAGTGTTTTCAAACTTTTCCAAAATTGCCCGAGTCGCTTTGTGACGAGGACAATTTGAAAAAATTGAAAGCACAAGTGATATTAATCCTAAATTTTACGAGGAACCAGGCGGTTACATGTTTATGAAATTGAGGGCAAAATTCTTCATTCTCCACGGGATCCCGCGATGAGAAGGTGTTGCATATATAACTTAACTCATTTATCCCAAGTTTCTTCGAAAACTTTTGAAGATGAAATAAATCTTTGAAACCTCTGAAACATTCGAGAATTTTCGGAAAAGGTTTGAAATCGTTTCTAAGGCATTTCTAAGGGTTTTTTTTAAAAATTCGGAAAATCTTCGGAGGCGTTCGGAAACGTTCGGTAATCTTCGGAAATTTTCGAAAATCTTCGGAAAATGTTCCTTAGGCATTTTTGAGACTTCAAATTTTTCGGAAAATCTTCGGAAATCTTCGGAAACATACCAGCGACCAATCAGCGCTAAGTAATTTTGCCCTGAATTAAGAAAAATAGCCCCCGCTGCATGTTATCCAATGAGCTCGAAGAAGCACTTAGAATTTTATTCAATGGATTGCAAAGCCACTTACAAAATCACCTTAACCTTTAAGATTAAAACCTATAAAGCATTGATACAATGTACATACATCTTTTTTAAACAAATTTAAAACTTTAGATTTTTTGGAACATAGTCCTTTCAAAGCAAACTACCATATCTAGGAGCCTCCTAAACTCAGTTGCTGTCTTTAATATCTTCTCTAACATTTTGTTAATATTTAAGTTCTAAATATTTGAGACAATGCGCATACGTTGAGGTTAAAACTAGTAGACGTGTTATCTGTATCGAATTTTGTTCGACTCGAGTGCCACTCTTGCTAGACCCCCGACAAAATACAGGACTGTAGTTCTTCGAGCGTGTATTTTTGTATATCAATCAGGAAAAACTGCAACTCCTTCAATAATCCAATGGTCCATGCGTCAACTTCGCTCGGTGTGGTCAGCGGTTTAACAGTCGGTTGAGCCGAAACGGTGATTGGTGTTTTAGGGTATGAAGCTTGCTGTTGCTGCGGGGGAAATAACAAAAGTTTGTTATTCGTTTATTTCTAGGTTTTCTTTTTCAATCTTTCTTTCTTTTTTTTTCAATTGGGTAAGAAAAGGTTTTCAAGCTACGAAAGCCTAGTACAGTCAAGCCTTCTAAGACGGACACCTTCAGGCTGGCCTTGACTGTCCGTCTTAGAGAGATGTCCGTCTTATAGAGACTTAAATTACAGGAAATGACTGCATAAGGAAATGGCAGGGACCACGATTTGGTGGCCGTTTTATAGAGGTGTCCGTCTTATCTTGGTGACCGTCTTGAGGGGTTCGGCTGTATTTCCCAGGTTTTTCTCTTTGCAACAAGCATCAAATGGTTTTTGGGGAAGGTCTCTCGGTCCAGCAGTGCTCCGGCCAGTCTTTAGTGATGGACCCAGATCTATGCGATTCTTACATTGGTGTTGCTCTCAGCAGTGTTTCATATCATAGGCTGGGGTGAAAATTGGAGTCTGTTTAGCAAAAACACTGTTTAAGCCTTGCCATATATAATTTTTGACTTGCACTAAGAGACGTCATAACGGCCATGTCGGTGCCTTTGAACAAAAGAATTTTGATGATGATTTTTTTTGTTTAGGGCACCAACATGGCGATTCGTCTTTGGCGTCTCTATGGAGAGCGAGCTAGTCAAGCGTCATTAGGTAAAGGTCTTACAAAAAGGCTGTAAGCTTCACTTATTTTTTTCTTGAAGGCGATCGCGACTGTCGCCAACAGAATGCGTGTATCAATGAACAGTCAGTATAATCTAAGGTCAAAACCTCGTTTCAGGAAAGTGGTTTAAAACAACGATCGTTTTGAACAGTTTGTAACAGTAAAATATGGACACTACTTACATTAAATAAGTATGCAACAGTGTTAATTTGGAGTT
>JAOBRD020013694.1:0-10743 GCA_027575215.2 Hydrozoanthus sils
CTTTCCAATATTTTCTTTATTATTATTATTATTATTATTATTATTATTATTATTATTACTATTATTATTATTATTATTATATTTTTTTATTATATAGATTGCAAGAGAAGTATAGTCAAGCACAGCATAGTTACTTCTCCATTGTCGTGTTAATTAGAAAGAAACGTGAAAACCACACATATCCATTTTGTCATCACCATATTTTATTTTGTTCACAGCGTGTTTAAATTTGTCGAGTTTGCAAAATGTGTACTACAGTAACAATGATATAATGTTGTCCCAGTAGTAACGACAGCTCCGGTCTAAACCAGATACCCGGACCCAGACCCTTCTGTCTTGCGTTGAAACTCGACCGACACCTCGGGTGCAGCGCCTCCCGTGTTCTTCTTATAACCGTTGAACCTCATTCTCAGCACCTCTCCTTTGTTCAGTTGGGTGTTCCAGGGCTTGTTCTCGACCTCGAACACCTGATATAATAAGCAACACGTGACTTAAATTTAGCGTCGGTTTAAGAAATCCGGCGGCGAATTTTGGGAGGGATTGGTTTGCAATCTTCACCACAGTTTAACAATTCACACTTTAACACCAGAGCCCGGTTGTACGAAGCCTGGATAAGTTATCCGCTGGATAAAAGCAAATTGTCGTCTCTTATAAATCAATGATTGTTTGGCCCTTTGTTGATTTCTCTATCTCTGGTTGTTAAATGAATGGAAGACTCCTAAAGCAATGGGTAAAATAGTGTCAAAAAAACTTTTCATTATAGTTTTACTGCTAAGAAGAGAAAGCACTTATCCGGTGAAAGCTTATCCAGGCTTCGTACAACCAGGCCCAGTTGTTTTGTTGATAAAAACACGTTTTTTTCGTTACAAAAACCTAGCATTAAGGTATGGCGTTGAGCTAGAAAGAAACTAATAGTGTGTTATGCGTTAAACCACCATAATCGTCAAGTAACTCGTAAAAATTATCCCTTGAGCCACCTGTATTTTCCTTTCACTATATTCCAAGTTTTGACTTAGTTCCTGCCTGACTATAATACGCCTTCACATTCACATTTATTATATAGAAACCAAACTTCACCTTTCCGTCTTCTGACTGAGTTACAACCTCGGCTCTCCAGATGTCGAGACGAGTGAGTGGCTTGCTAAAGGCCAAAGTCATAGTCCAACCCTCTTCTACCTCCTCTTCCATAGTCACGTTCAACCTTCCCGTGAACCCTTGCGGCCAGTCATGGACAACCTCCCCAAACCCCGTCTCTGCGTGGCTAAAGGGACACACGCTGACCAACACCAAAACAGTAGCACCAATTATAAACGACATTTTCCTGAAACCGTTTGAACAAATTACTTTCAAGTTAAACTCGAAGTCATGCATGTGATTAGGTACACAAAAACAATAGGCCTGTAAAGTGATTAATCTTTCTCAGCACTTTACATATGAAGCCGAAGAGAGTAGAAATGTACTAATGCTTTTTGTATAGATCATGTACAGCAAATGGTGCCCGCATTCTTGACGGCAACTTTACTACTGATCAGTAATAAGAGCGCAGTTAAGAACTGTGGAAGCCAAGCGCGAGGCCCCGGTTTCGATCCCCTGCTTGGTTAAGAGTTGAACATTTGTGCGGCCTTCTTTCGCCACACCGTCCGTAAACAGGGACGTTAAGCCGTTGGTCTAGTCTACTGAATACTATAGACTCGGCCTTGCCGAGGGTTGAACATTTGTGCGGCCTTCTTTCGCCACACCGTCCGTAAACAGGGACGTTAAGCAATTGGTGTAGTCTGCTGCATGAATACTATAGATACGGCCTTGCTGAGGGTTGAACATTTGTGCGGCCTTCTTTAACCGCACCTTTCGCCGTGGACAGGGACGTTTAGCCGTTGGTCCCAGCCAGGTAGGCTGTATCAGCAACAAAAGAAAAGAAAATAATATTCCTAATTTAGTGCGGTGTAAGCTAGTCGCGTGGTTGCGGTTCTTCGTTTCCGTGTGAGGTATTTGCAGGTAATATAGCTTTACTTTTTTATCAGCCAAGCCGAACGTTTTTAAGCTTTTGAAACGTTGATTTATAACCAGTTTTTACAACTAATGTTGAATTCTATTTCTATTGGGTAAATATTAGCTCAGAAAAATGGCCAAATCGCTACCAGGCCGTCGCCGGGTATTGCTTGATAAAGGTTTGAAAATGTACTAATTGTAAAATGTCGAACTTTGGAACTGACGCCAACTCACCTGTAAAGCTTTCACTTGCGTTGTGTTTTACTAAAATGAAGATTCCGTCTGTTCTGGTTGTTATCATGCAGGGGTGCTAGCGTGCCGAGAGGTTTTATAATTGTCCAAAAACGTGGACATCAAAACTGAACAGATTTTCAGCTTTCTAAATCGCTTCTCCGTGGCCATTATAGCCCACTGGATATTTAAACAAAAAACCATCACAACCAAGTCGAAAATGGTAAACAGAAAGTAAAACTAATTGCACCATAACTGCAGTTTTAGAACAAACATGTCAGAGGGAAGATTGGCCAATAGTGAAGGTAAAAGAAAAACAAAATCGAATTTCTGCCGGAAACTCGGTGACACCGCTCGTGTATAGCCTAACTATACCCAGTGAAGATAAGTAAAAAGTTTTGCTCCATTGTGTCGGAAAAGGGCGTATACCGCTATAGATCTTACTACACTTGTAAGGTACTTAAGATTCGTTCGATTTCTATTGCCTTTAAGTAATCAAGTTTACCTAGTATTTATGTTTTTAGCTGCTAGACTGACTGACTGTTTTGGGTGGGACCAACAAGTTTGTTTGAAATCTTGAAATCAAAAGCCGTGAATACACGCGATACTAAATAGGCGGGGTGGTATTTCCAATATACATGTTGTGATCGGATAACTCTATGATGCAAAGCTAAGATCGCTACTGCTTATTTGTCTCAGTTTAGCAGAAATCAAATTAAGTTACTTTATATTCTGTCATGTTTCGATTAGCCAGCCAGCATTTAGTTTGATAAAAGTTTAAAACATTTCGCGCTACGTTACAACATATATTTTCAGAGTAGTGTCGCGCGAAGAAATCAGCAGAAAACTTTTGTTATTACTTCCGATCTCTGACTTTCCGCAATTGATAAAAAATGTTGTAAAATAAAACGTTTTTATTGCGGAAAAACGAGTCGACTTATTACTGATTTATCGGCCATGACGTGTCGTCATTTTACCAAGTTACATGAACGCGATTCAAACACCGCAGTAAAACCTTTAACTTGCTTCAGTTTTGTGTCTACTTTTGTTTGCGTATTGTAGAAGTATGACTTGTTCTTGAGGACTGACCAACACTTTTTTTAAAGAACAATCGTAATAATAAGCACACCAAGGCTGAAAATGCCCAAAAATAACAACAAATTAAGAACAAACTGAGGGTGAAATCGAAACTTAATGGAGAATAACTAATTAATAGTAAAAATCGCATCGACCGTGTATATGTACTATATGCGACATACTTTACACATTGCAACTTGCGTATCTGTAGTTTCAGATACTTCATGATATTTGTTAAATGCTAGAATACCAAGTTTCCATTCAGTGATGTACTGCAATCAGTTTTAGCCTGCATTTCAATGAACGTGCACGCCGTCCAATTCGGCAATTTCTACATAGCGAGACGTTACAGGTTTTTTTTATAACTAAATCAGCAAATTTGAGACTCAAAAATTGTTCTTACATTGTTCTTATTTCTACGTGTGGTTTAAATCGAATAAAAACTATTAAAGCTAAACGGGTGATGCAATATACATGAATGTATTAGAAAACAAATAATGTGTATAATTTGAAGCAAGTGACTGATGAAAGGAAAAACTGCGAACCATCTTTTCTATGTTTATTCTGTATTGTTAAGGCGTGAGTTAACCCAAACTTTTGTTGGATAGTGAGGAAGTTGAGAAAGATATTTGAATAAGAAGAAATTAAAGTAAAACCGCCAAACCGTTCCTCCTGGCAAGGGACTAGTACAGCTTTGGTTTGAGAACGGCTTGGCGAATTTACATCAAATATTAACTTCAAAATTAATTTTTAAACTTCCCCAAAAATCACCAATTTCAAAAAAGTCTTTAAAACTACCAATCTTCAAGAAAAAAAATAAAACTCAAAATCCATCGAAAAATTCTTAAAATATTCAAGCTGACTCTCCCTCATCAGTCTCATCCGTGTTTTAAGCATAGGGATTTTGTAGATTCAAACCATGGACGGAGATATATATCGGAAGAAACATGAGGAAAAGTGGCCACAAAGCACACTTTGGCTTTACTCCCGCCTTTATAATAAGCAAAAACCGATAATTCAAAATACGACAAGAAATCGTCTCAAAGGTAAAAGCTAATACAGATTTCAACTGAAAATGTTACTTTGTTTCATTTCAAAGACGCCACGGTCGTTCCGGGAACGTTTCTCGACGTTCACTACGTGCTGACGTCAGCACTAAAGAGGAATCCCATATTCAAAGTTACAGCGTTGTTTTCCAATATAACTGACCAAAAATAGCATAGTTGATAGCGGAGCTCCCATCGGGAGGTGGTAACGTAGCCTGCGTGCAGACGCCATTATGCGGCTATGCGTAGACTGGTGGTACCGTGGGTGGGACTCTGCGGAGACTCTGCTCTCCTTAACCTACACTCCAATGAGGGGGATAGGGGGAGCTCTATTTGCACAAATTTATAATTTTTAATTATTTTTTCAGCAAAAAATCTAACACTATAGTGATGGTTTGGAGAAAATTAAATACTCGTTGTGGCAAAAATTCGCGACAAATCTCAAATCAAAAGCTACATTTGTAACAGAGATATGGTCCCACAAATACTTTTAGACGGCTTGATTTAAGGCTTAGCTATCGATCCCGAGCCTCTTGTAAAGTCTTTCCTATAAATTAAAAAAAAAAGCATGTAATGGCAAATGCCACAGAAAATATCGAAATAAGAACATTTTAAGGCTGAAATTGCCCTTAAAATAAAAACATTGAGGCTGATCAAAACTTTACTGATTCTTAAAAAGTTCAAGTGTAACTTACAGAATTGCAGTCAGTGTATTTGACTGCAGCCCCGTTATTCTGAGATGTAGGCACGCGCTTTGCTAAATCTTGGCATTTGTCACTTTGGTAAACATCATGAAAATCATGTTTCCGACTGATTGAGTTGTGTTTGCTGAGGTCAATTATGGCTGCCCAGAGCTTTTCTTCTAAACACTTCTAAATTTGACAGATCTATTTATGCTATATACATATCTGTTCATACTATTTTATAACGTTGCAATTGGTTTAAGGCCATATTTAAGATTTCTCTAATTCATTTTTTTCGTTTGATTACGGCTTTTTTCAAAATTTAAATGCTAATCTTAGTACCCACACTGATGTATTGTTGAAATGTTGAATGAATATAAAAAACGACGAGCAAATTAGTGGCGCTAAAGTATGACTTACATGCTTACCGGAAATGAAAACACTGTCAGTTTTGTCATAATACTCGCTAAAAACTGATAAAGATAGATCAAAAACTAAAATCTGTTTCCTTTGCGAGAATAACGCAAACGAAAAACGGTTTAGTCTGTCAATTTTGCCTTGAGCGCCAGGAATAAACGGGAAAAAATGTGGTACAATGTTTAAAATGTCAAAGAAACTAAACATTTTTAAAACACATATTTTTCTTCGACAAATATCTTAGCAATATTGTACCTTAATTTTTTATTGTTTTTAAACTGAGGATAAAGCCTTTTGTTTCGTTCTGTCGTCTACAGCAAAGCTTATTCTAACTTCTGTATACATGTTGTTCGGTTTAAATGCGGTTTAAATAAGACATTCAACCTCTCGTCTCTTAAGGAGAACCACAGGGTAAGCGATAAATGTGGTCCTTGTGTGCGATCTTGGTTCAGTCGTTAAGATCTCTGACTGTCAACCGTGAGGCCCCTGGTTCGATCCCCAGTCTTGCCGAGGGTTGAACATTTGTGCGGCCTTCTTTCGCCACACCGTCCGTGAACAGGGACATTAAACCGTTGGTCTAGTATCCTGATTTCCTGAATACTATAGACCCTGCCTTGATTAGAGTTGAACATTTGTGCGACCTTCTTTCGCTACACCGTCCCTGTACAGGGACGTTAAGCCGTTGGTTTTCTCTCCCCGATTAGCCAGGCATGTGCACAGCTAGAAGATATGAGACTTAAATAAAGTTACTTTGAAATCATTGAGTCGACAACGACACGGAATAGTATTCGAGAAGTTCGTCACTTCGGAAATACCCTTTCTAGTATTACATTTTCTATTTTAAAAATGATGCTTTTACGCATGCGCATTAAACACAAAAGCAAAACACTCGTGCCCAGAGGCCAGTTGCTCGAAAGCCGATTAAACCAGGATTAACTCTTAACAAAACCTATTGGTTGTCATGGTAATTAACCCTGAATTAGGCTGATCGTCTTTTGAAAAACCGCGGTATTTTACACCTTTAAGGCAGGAGTACACCTAATTCGCGCTTTGTGGCCACAAAAAATCGCTCTGCTCAAAAGTACAGATGGTATGATGGCGGAGTCAGCTTGAATATTTTAAAAATTTTTGGATGAATTTTGAACTTTATTTTTTTTTTCTTGAAGATTGGTAGTTTTAAAGAGAATTTTGAATTTGGTGATTTTTTTAATTTGGGAAGTTTAAAAATTAATTTTGATGTTAATATTTGATGTAAATTCGCCAAACCGTTCTCAAACCAAAGCTGTACTAGTCCCTTGCCAGGAGGAACGGTTTGGCGGTTTTACTCAATATTCTTCTTATTCAAATGTCTTTTTCAACTTCCTCACTATCCAACAAAAGTTTGTACTCCCACCTTAACAACTAAACGAACCTATCTTATAGTTCTTATATAGTTTATATTCAAAAACCTTATAAAGAAACAGTTTACCTTTGTTGTGCACACAATCTCTGGCCTGTAGAAACATTCTGGTCGTCAAAGCCACAGACGATAATTGTACGTTTTCGAGTTCTGATTACCTGAAAGGGTTGCGTATACCGTGCAAGAAAAAAAATTCGCGGGAGCAAACTTTTGCGGTTCTCGCGGATTCTTACAAAAATATTTCCGCAAAAATTACCTCAATTAACACCAAAACTCTTTCTTCCACTTTTTAAAGAGTTCACTTGCACCGGCATTTTCTTAACACAATACAGCAAGAACGCCTTGCTGACCGCTAATATTATCACTGAACGGAATTGTATTTCTGAGTAATACAACAAGACCGGAGAACCCCGAAACTTTTTCAGCTGTGTGTGACTAATGTTCTTTGTTCAAAAGAAAACGTACAGATATTGAACAAAAAGTCTTATATAGCAGTAGCTTGTTTTCGGCTCAAACTTTGATTTCTTAGCCACAGTGTCTATCGTTTGTCGGCCAATGGTTCACCTTGAGAGACTGGTAGCTAGCAATTAATCTACAAGAAGAGTAATACTAGGCTCTACTAAAAGAAATGCCTTTTACTTCCGGTAATATTAAACAGCCCAATTTCTTTGATACTTGCTTTCATGCCCTTGTCTTCTACTAGCGTGGCGCTCAGCAGTGTTTTGAAAAGAACCTGCATTCCAACAAAATACTAGTCCGTATCAAAGAATTGGGTTTCAACTTTCTTTAGTACAATTATCACCTTATTTGTGCTACCTTAATCGGAATGTCTTTCTTAAGTTTAATAAGTTCCCAGGAGATCCAGTGAAAACAATAGAGTGTTAAATTCTATTGAATTTAAAAGTCAGAATCACAACAATGACGATTCTTTGATACGCTCTCTCGTAGCCGCTACCTGTGAAACAACCTTGTTCCCAGGACCATTTCCTCTCATGGGGAGTGAAGTGAGACTGGGTACGAGGTTGCCTGCGAAAGCCATGCTGACGTCACACTCGCAGGTAGCGCCTGCCAGGGATAAATTTGACTGACGGTCGGTAATAAAGCTACACAGACAAAAGTTCGGACTGAAATGAAACAACCCGCCATAAAGAAGTACTAAAGAATGTCGGCTGTTTTAAAATCACCATAAATAAAGCCTAGTGTTATTTACTTATTTACTCTTGTTACCAGCCCCATCTTAAATGAGCTAAGAAAAAATAGCTCGGGGCCGGAACTCCAACTGGCGTCAGTTACATTTTTTGTCACAATCCGGGAACGAATGCTTTTTTCCTCATTTATAATTTTTAAAATTTACTTTTCGAGAACCGTAACCACAAGAATAACCAGTACGTAGAATCACCTGAGTTTCGGTACACATGCTTCCTCCGTTTTCTCGTGTGCGAGTTTTTCAAAATCAAAGTATTTGGCGCGTGTAACTTGGGTTACGTATTTCCGGACTATAACCCGCGGCTTATCTGTTAATTTTGCCTTGTAATGGAAAAGGTGCGAGTAATATTTCGGTTCGGGTTATCTATTAGATTCTAAAGTTGATCTGGCTAGAAGTACGTGATTTTATACGTGGAAGACGTGAATGAATAAGGGTGCGAGCTATCTGTTGACTTTTGTTTCTCTTAGTCATAAAAACGTTAAAAAATGTGAGGATGCGGGTTAACGGAAGCGCTGGCTTTGCAGACCGACCCTACAATAAAAATGCAAGGTGGTGAAATGAAAATTGACAATTATCGAATGTAGCGACACATTAACTGCGAATCGTTCAATTTTGCTTAACACAATAGCCAACTCTAGTGACAACAAAAACAGTTTGAACAGGTAAAAGGTTAAACAAACACCATGAATATAAACTGAATTCTTTATAAAAAAATGAAAACTAATTTTAAAGACCGTTTGGAAACTAAAAAACCAAAACTCTTAAATTTTGGTTATCACTTCAAAAAAGAAAATTTTGGAAATATATGATTCGTTAAATGTCATTGCTTATAACTGCGGTACAAATCATGGTAATTATAAGGGAACATCGCTGATTTCCGGCACAGAAGCTCGGGTTAGAGTACATTATATTCTTCAGATTATAAATATTTATTTTTTAATAATAAAAGGAAGACAATGTTTTCGCTCAGAGATTGACCTTGTTTGACAAGATGTGTTTATTCATATTTTCAAGATAAAACCCGCAATCTAACAGTTTTAGACAGAGCTTTTTCAGCTTTTCGTCTGTGTTTATTGGTGCTTCTATAAGACACTGACGAATATTGAAACATAAATTACTTCAACCGCAACACGTCCACTAGTCAGTTTTCGATATTCGGACGGTAAGAGGCCCCGGTAAGCTATCAAGAACAGTGATTTAAAAACAGATTTTACTTAAATTAATTCTCTGATCTCTGAAGGGTGATAAAGCTGCGATTTAACTAATTTTGTTTATGATCTTTTTGGTACAGGATAATAGAAGAAATGATTCTCACTCGTTGCGTGGTGTTATTTCTGTTGGCAATTCTTGGCCCCTCTATTCTCCGGGCAGAGGATGTGAGCGTCTCCATTAAGCCCGAATGGCCGAGCGGTTTCCAAGGCAGTTTGAAGGTAAAACTGATGGACAAAGTAACCGAAGGATGGACAATGACCATTACTTTCTCCAAACCAGTGAAGCGGTTGGATATTTGGAACGCAGATGTCCTCTCCTCGTCTGACGATAAAACGGTGAGCTGTTTTGCTGTCTTCATATGCATATTTCTCATCACTGAAACTGCTGTCCGCTTGCCTAACAAACAATGAAATGATTGTGTTGCATTGAATAAACTTAACCCTAATACAGGTGCTGTTGACAACTAATTTACTTAAACAGTAAATATGCAGTCAGTTCGTTTGCCTCTCAATATTCCCTTAGTGGCTTCTCACTCATGCCGTGGAACCGGGTTAGAAAAGCGTCATAAGGCGAAAAAACATTAGTACAGAAAAGAATTAAAGAAAGGAACAAACGGTGAATTACCAAAAAGCTTGGCATTGTGTTCCTTTGAAATTATGGGTCTAGTTGTCTTTTCTACGACGCTTTTGAAGAATTTTCTGACAAACTGAATCTTGCAAAGTTCTATAGCAAATAATGCACAAGAAGAAACGGTCAAACTCTCGCGACTTCTTTTTTGCGCCATCTTGCGTGTCCTGACTTCTACAAGCAGCGCTTACAATGATTAGTTAAAATTGTTTGGAGGGGGGAGACAAAAAAACGATTACAACTGCCTTTGAATGATTTGGGGAATTTGTCTACGGTTTGAACTGAGCGCGCCGCATACATGCACACGTGCTTTTAAAATGGCAGAGGAACGAGTCACACTACTGACTTGCGAAAAATCGAGCTCAGCGAGCTCAGAGAACAAAGAAACCGACCGGGTATAGCGAATGAGCGAAGAACTTCTAGAGCCACACTAAAAAGACCTCGAACCGCGTTACAGTATTGCCTATAAAGTGTAAAGTTTTGAAATCTTATAAGATAAACAACTGTTACAAATAAAAGCAAGTTGGAAAGTCTGTTCCATCCTAAACAGAGAAATGTAATACTCTTCAGTAACATAAAGGGAAAAATTACTTCTAGCTGATTGATTCGGGCAAAAAAAACCCTCCAAAATTAATACTGGCACTGATTGGGCCCTGGTTTGCAAAAGATGAAGGTTTCCGAAGATTTTCCAAACATTTTCGATGATCGCAAAAAAGACGTTTTAACAGCTTTAAACCATTTTCGAAGTTTCCCGTAGATTTTCCGAATTTCTTTCGAAAGATTTTCCGAAAAATCTTAAAACAAAAATAAATATATATCATAAAAATGATTTAGAAACGATTTTAAAACATTTTC
>JAOBRD020013801.1:0-10742 GCA_027575215.2 Hydrozoanthus sils
GGGGGGGGCAGAGCTCCAAAGGACCTGTGCGTTCAGAGTCAGGCTAATTTGATCCAGTGTGAGACCATTTTCATAACGTACCTATATAACCTATAAAATCATTTTTGCATGGGATAGCATTTGGGTATTAACTTTCTTCACACTACAAACTAGCACAACTCAGTTCAGTGCCAATAACTATAGAAAGTACCCAAGGACCGCCTCTAAGTTTAATGTAAGAACATGCAAAAAAATGTACTTACTTTATAGTGATACTCAGTCCCCAGCGGCTTGGTTACACAACCGCGGCCCAGGCCAGGCTTGTATATAAAAGGGTCTATCTATATATTAAGTTCCTGAGCAAATTGTGTTCTCTATTACAGCTATCGATAAAGGATGGAGTGAAGAGACAGAGAAGAAAATCAGCAACTGTCACATCCTGCAGCACGTCTTCGCTTCTACCGCAGGAAGACGAAACTAAGCAGTAAATCCTGTACAAGTCGAAGAAGGATTTTTAAAAACTCCCAGAGGCTTGGCAGAGACTTCTCACAAATGCGGCAATACAGTTTCTGGTCCTAACTTGTGTTCTTTAATCGCAATTTGTTCATAGATTGCTACCATTCATTCAGCGCAAAATTTGAGATAGAATGCAGCCTTCTTTATTCAAATCAACTTTTGAAGCAAAGCTGGAGCGTCGGAACTTTAAACTCTCGCTTGCATGCACTGTCCTTTCCGAATTTAAATTGAGATCAAATTCTTGTTCTTTCAATGGAATGCAACCGACTGAAATGTGTTCTATTGTACTTGCTTCTTGCTCCCAAATTCTTGATAACGTTTTGCATTTGGAGCAGCGCCTTTATTCATGCTTGCCTCTGACATTATTTTTGTTAAAGCCAAATAAAACATTTTAAAAACACAGCAATGTGTTCTTCGTAGGATGACCGGAAAACTCAGATTTGGCTATTTCAACCGATTGCCACAAACGTTTAGCGGGCAGAAAGGGCATCAAACCAAAAAATGAGAAAATCACGATAGCCTATACTTGTATAAATTTGTTGAGCTGCAATTGCATGGATAAGAAGTAAAGAAAATCTTAGTCGGGCGATCAAGAAAAGTGGAAGGCACCCGGCCTCTTTCACCATTAACATTGGCCGCTGAAACCCAGCACGGAAAAGTCCGCAAAATACCCTAAAAATTACCAGGGCATAAAAATTTCCTATCCCAAAAATACCTCTCGGTTTTGAAATTATTCTAAAATATACCAATTGAAAGCTGAAATTTTTCTCTGGGTAGATAGCGGGTTGGCACTAAGTTCCCTCGTGTTGTGCTGAACGTGATATTCAGTGAGTAAAGGCGTGCGCCTAATAGAATGTTTGCCAAAGAACTTTTATCATAACTTCTTATTCACTGCGCAAGTTTGCTAAAATAAGGGACTGCAAACAGTCTAATAGCTTTGCGTTTTTTAACCCTAAAATTACCAGGCTCTTGGTTTAACACAGGGCTTCTTCTAACAATCCCTAAAAATTACCGAACTGACACTTTCAACCGGATTTTAACGACAGTCATACCTACCACCCTAACATAGGGAGTACCAATCCCCCCCCCCTCCGGGTGGGTCCCTATATACATAACAAGGATAATAATGCATGACATCGGAACTTTTACCAGGTTTATTTGCAATCTTTTTGCCGTTTCATATTCACGCAAATCTTAGTGTTCTAGTAATCAAGATTTCACTTGGGAGGTATCAATTTTTTGATTTTGGAGAAAGGAACCGTAAGAAAGATGAAAACTGGTCATGTAATTGAATTTTCAAAATTATCTAGAGCCCACGTATAGGTGGAAATCTTACTAGGCTAGGAACAAATTCCCATCACGTTGGGCTTAACCAAGTCTGTTAAACAGGGTGTGTTTAAAAAGCTTGAGGCAATTTCGGATCCTTATTTAAAGGCTTTAGTGCGGCAACTACACACACAAGTTTCCTATAGAATTTGTCACGGAGTACCTGCGGGTGAAATCTAATAACAATGCTCTGCATGCAAAAATGCCAACTATATAATGCGACATCATTGTCCAGAAGCAAAATCCCATCAACATTTAGCTGTAAGGGTTCGATTTAAAAACAGTCAGCCTTATCAGCTTTGCATCTTATATCGGCAGGAACAACACTAGAGGTAGCTAATACAACACCCTTAACCGATGGGCCTTGTACCTTCTTCTCGGGCATGCAAGCAGCGCCTTGCAAATTGACTTCTTAAATGGAGATAAATAATTATCTTTTTATAAATTTCTTCTTGCTTAAACCATGTTAAGCGTGTTGGACAATTCAAACCAGCAAGCCGTATGATTTAAGGGAGCGTCAAACGATAGCAACACGGGAGTTCGTTGTTACATGAAACTCCATGGCTTTCGACGCTACAGAGCCAAAGTTATCCGTAATTGCGCAATTTAAGTTCATTAATTTACAGGCTTTTTTGATAAGAACAACTTCATACAATTTTACAAACGAGGCTCAGATCGGCCAAACTTAAAAACAATTTAAGAACAAGCTGAGACTTAGGCTCGAGAGCAACTTTTTTTTATTTCAAAAAATTTTTTCAGTCGTTTGATTTTTAACTGAACATTAAAATGAATAACAGTTTTTAAAATCGTCTCGGGAAAATGACACTGCGAATCCACGATAAATACGTGGGGATGAATTATTGATCAAATTCGTTCCACCGCATGTGTTGCAATACGGCTTAGGCTTAGTTTTTCTGCAATTTACTGGCACACATTGAAATAAGAACAATTTGAGGCTCAAAGAAGAACAATGATTCTCGGCCAAATTTACTGGTTCCGTAAAAAGCGTGTAACCGAACATAACTACCTTTAACTTTTCAGTTTGCCTTGAAAAACAAAAATCATCGGTTGCACGCGATTTGAAGCTGACGTCTAGACAGAGTAAGTGAAAGTAAATTACGGGAGAAGTTCTTCTCTTAGCATATAGATAGACTGAGAGTAATGAATTGAAGCAGTCTTCTCTTTAGCTAGACTGCTCTCAGCTGACCCACACGCAAGCAGTACTGTGAAAATTTGTCGAACTATAAAAACAAGTTTTTTTGTGCAACGGTTTTGAAAAGATTTCTGTTGTTGCAACAGTGATTTTTAAAAAAAAAACCAAAACAACTTGTTGATACACGCCGGAAAACCAAACAAAAAACTTAACAGACCTTCAAACCAACTATTGTTGTAGGATTTTCCCCTCCGGCCGTGCTTACTAAGCCAATCCCGGCCGTTCTGTAACGAAACAATGAAGCTCAGTATTCCATTAGAAGTGGCTAGAAAGACACTCTCGGGCATAACCTACAAAATGTTTTCAAAATAAAACAGTAGTTATCAATGACGACTTTACGAAACCATCAACAAAATATCCCCTTTTTTCCTTCAACTTATATTACACCTAGATAGTTACAAGTTACAGAAAAAGAACAACAATCTATTCCGTTAGGACCCGTGGGTTGCAAACAACGCCTCATGTATCACGGCAACTCGTCTTTGTCACGAAGCAGCCATGTAAACTTATATAGCTCTTAAAACGTGCCAAAACAGCCTGCGGGCTTTCTCTGGATAAATATAAGCGAAGGATTGTTAAAGCTTCATATCGAACTGAGTGACAGCTAACACATCGCAAGCTTAAGGTAAACAGGTTGGTTTAAAGCACGAGCCGAGTCTGTTAATATACAACGAAAGGACAAGAATGAGAGCTTTAGCGGTAGCCATCCTTCTGTTAGTGTGTATAGTGTGTGCCTGTGCTGGCCTATTCAATATAAAGTCACCACCGGACAGTCAGAGCGCGATTTTCGGAGGTAAGGAAATGATACGTATACGGTCCCTCGAAAGTTTGATGTTTATCATACACTGACTGTACTTATATAATTGATAACTAGCTCTTGAACTTTTTCTCTTTCCCAACGAATTTCCTTTTACATACAAGTGCAAAAAACATTTTAGCAAAGCTTTTTTTTGTTAAAACGACAGGTCTGAAATTCATTACGACAAATTTCTTAACGTTTTTAAAATTTCACGTTAAAAAGCATAAATCTTCAAGTTTTCGCAGACATTATCTCAAATCTTTCATGTAAAAACTGAGATCTTTATATTTTTCGTTCAAAAATTTTTTTTGACCGCAAAACTTTGGAATTTTTTCAGCTGTAAATGAAGTATCCAACTTCATCCAGTTGAAACTCCCATGCGGATGTTTTTCAGGACTCCGTAATTCACAACTCATTGGCCAATGTCTCAATCTCTTACTGAAGCCGAGGATATTTTACGAAGAAGTTAGATATTAGAAAATAAAGTTGAACACTTCGTTTACAACGTGCATGGAAAACCAAGTTACGTACATAACAACTGAATTCGCCAAAGCGTTAAATGCGCCTTGTGGCTATAAAAGTAGAAACGGTGGTATAAATTTGTCAACAAACAAGTCCAAGATTCAGTCGAGTTTTACAAAAAATCCAAAAAATCAGTATCTAACTGAATCTCTGTCATCTTTTACTTACGTATACATTAGCAAAATGTTTTGTAAACGTAGCAGTTTGTTAGTAAATAACAATGTTGTTTTGTAGGCGGTGCCGATTTCAATAACATTGGTAAACGGGAATTCCCCAAAAAGGTAAGTACCCACTTTGGAACCTTGTTAACTTTTCGACCTTTTAAAGGGAGATTTTGCAAAAACAAAAATAAATCAGAAGTGAAATCTGTCACTTCATATGTATATGCCAAAGATATTGTAGAAAGATTTTAGTTTTTTGTTCGGAAGTTCAGAAATTTGAAAATTAGGAGCCGCCAGCCTTAAAAACGATTTTTAGGTGTGCTACAAGCAGTTTTTGCGGAAAGCTTTCATATTTTGTTCAAACTCTTTCTTAACCTGAAAATTACTTCAGCTTCATTTAATTTTCATAGTTTGTAGAACAACAACAAAAAACCACTATATTACAGTCAATGACTGCTTCCTCAGAATACTTTGTTTTGTTTTCCGAGAATCTTGTTGCTTCCCGAGACGAAGCTCTCCAATTTCAATGTCCTAAGGAGTTCTTCAAATTTAATCTTAGTGAAAGACGGAGCAAAATGTTTCTTCGGGGACTCCATTTTTGTTTTGGAATGAAAACAGTCAAAAATGTAAAACGAACGCTGCTTAGAACGCGCGGCCACCAATTTTCCCGCCGAATTTTCCCGCTTAAAAAGTGACAGCGCGACAGCAATTTTCACCGGCTGGTAAACCGCCGAGTTTTCGTTGTTGGCCAGCCGCGGGGAACATTTGATTTGAACTCATCCACGTGAACTCGATTTAGCCAATGAGAGCACGTATTCGAGTCGAAAACACACTAGCTATACAACATCACTATTCAAAGACCTTTTCTAAAAATGGCGGTGATTCTATACTCCTTTGTGTGTGCATTTAAATTAGCCGCATATACAACCTCGCTTCGGTTAAGCATTCTTTTAAAAGTTTAAATTCAAGATGCAGGCTAATTTGAATGCACACAAAAGAAATTTAGAATCACCGGTCATTTTTGAAAAAAACATCTATTTGCACTAATTTTTGCATTGTGTTAGTATTCTAAAAACAATTTTAGAACTAATATATAGCCTAAATTTAGGTTACTGAGTACCCGAGCTAATCTTGTCGGGCGGCCCATTATGTAGTAATAAAATACATTTTTAAAAGATCATCTATTGACTGTATTGTCCTTTTAACTGAAAGATGTTTTTTAAAGGAAAATCCGGACGTGCAGAGAATGGTTCTTCGGGCCGTCACAAAGATGCAAGACCGGACTGCAAAATCCGATCAGCAGTGAAGCCATCGCCAGCAAGCAGAACAGCGGGAGTTGTTTATAAAACTTTCAAAATATCAAGAATAAAATCTAAAAGAATCGATTAGACGCTTTTGCCTTCTTTTTTAGGCCGTCTATTGTGGTTAAGCATGATATCTTATCGGGGACATAATAAGCGTAAGACCAAGGCTGAGAGGCCGAATGAATCGATGCTCGAAACGTCAGCTTTTCCCATCATCTCACGGCGACGATAATTTATTCATCATATAATACTTGCTTTATTATAGCTTTATTTGTGTCCTCCAAATGTTACATTGATGACAAAAATGTGTTGGTGATGAACATACGAGAAAGCAGTCAAAAACTGTTGTTTTAACATGCGCCTCACGCGAATCGAATTCTTTGTAAATGTTTATGATATAGTGTCGCCAATCATTCAAACAAAAACTACCTAATTTGTCCAAGATTCAGATTGGAAGAAGCTTTAGGGAAACTAGAATCATATAAGCTGATAACTATAAAGCAATCTAACTTCATATTTTTGTGAATCAACAAACTTAACGTGGAATAGACAGCTTTTATAAATTTTACGTTTATAACGTGATATCGTGTCGACTCTTTGCGGTAGTAACTCTAAACACACCCACGCTATGTTTAAGCTATTCCATTTGCGGATGTTGAGCTGGACAATTAACTTATCGCAACCTAAAAAAGAAATGAAAAGTTCACCATTTACCTTTGTCGTATTCCGGGCTGTCGAAAGTCTGACTTCTGCGCGTGAATAGGTCTATTTATTTTAAATATCAGCCTATTACAATATTCAGCTTTGATAAAAAAAGAACTACAAAACGAGATATCGGCGTTTTATATTATTGCAAGGCGTTGCCTGTGTATACAAAATCTTTACAAAAATCTTCAAACAAATATTGGGAAATATTTAGAAATGCCAGTCCAAGGCATCGATCATCGTTTGATCATTGTTTTGCCATGCAGACCAATTAACCGACACTATTAAACCCCAATAATGATGTCCAATTAACCCCCTAAATTTTGGGTTAATTTGTTATGAAAACTACTTTGGCTGTCCCAGGGGTCAAAACTACATTCTCTTATAAAAGAGCAGAGCAACATTTTAAAGGATTTTCGTCAAAAAGACAATTACAGTACTTATGTAGCTGTAAGATGCCCGCACAAACCATAACGTTCTTTTAAATTTCGGTGTGTGTCCAAAGTTTTGCAATTTGAATTCACAGGACAGCTCCCACCCGTATTTAGCAGTAGGCATAGCCATACGTATGTGTGGATGTGTTTGCAAGGGCATGGATAGAGTTACGGCCACTGCTAAGGGTGTATTTATCGTATCTATGATGGGTAAGTGAGCAGAGAATTACATGACAGTCAAACCTAAAACATAAGCACTTTGCAAGATGACAACGCTTTAGTTGCGAAAAGTCACGAATTCTCCCTCCCTGCTCCCCAACTTTGTTCTGCCTTTCTTTTTTTCAGCGCTCGTCCTTCAATTGAAACTCGTTGTCCTCTGCAAAGAAAACTATCGGTTCAACAGTGGAAGGGTTTGTTGTTCCAACCTGGCCGGCTATCGCACTAACCTGGTAAAAAAGAGCATCATTTATCAACATTAACAAAAAAAAAGTTAAAAATGGCTTTCAAAATGGAAAAAATTAAAATCAATTACAGCTTTTCTCTTAGCCAAGTCTTTTTTCTTTCTTCACTGTTAAATCTGGACTCACTTACTAAACAACACAGGCCTAACAATCAGAAAAGCTAACATAAATCATTACACGTAATGTTCATTGCAACCCATGACAAGTTTACACTGGTGCACAGTTAATCGACGCGAAAACAGGGAACAAAAGTGTGTGTTTTGTGCTTATGTAATTAGTCAAAACATATCTAAAGGAACTACAAACAGTGAATTTGTTTTTGGTCTACAAAAGCAGTTTTGAGTTGAACGGTTGTTCTGTAATAATAACTAGGTAATTAGGAATATTCATACCGTAGAATTTCGAAAGTAACCCCCCCCCCCGACAGTAACGGCCACCCGAAAGTTAGCAACCCCTTTTGCCGGCAAAATTCGAAAGTTCGGAATTCTACGGTAGTCTGTTTTGTTTATTGTTTGTTCATCTAGTTGCGTTACATAGCAGGAATACGAATATCAATGGAATTGACTTTTAACTTTCATTATACGTGCCCTCTCTGTCTGAGACCATTTCGAGTTACAAACGCTTTTTACTTGCCTGAAAATAACGGCTACCCGAAATTAACGGGGACTGTTACTTTCGGAATTCTACGGTGCGTGAAAAGTGCGGCTGTACCAACACACTGGTGTTCAAAGCAACTGTATATGTTATGTGCGGCCATATAGAATTAGATCACGACTTTCAAAGCAGTCATTTTAAGAACGGAAGTTAATATATATGTAAATAATTATGTTATACCATTGGGCCTTTTGGCTTCTCATCCAAACCACTATTCTCTTCGTCTCTTTCATCCATCAGCTCCAGTCTCCCACTGCTCATACTGATGAGCTCATCTACAAATGATTGAACACTGTAGGTTAGAGCAGGTTTGACATTTTTCAAACCAAACTTAACAAACAACTTAATGACGTTATAAAGACTAACTTCCCTATAATTCATATACATACAGTGTACTATAGTGCTGGTGGCAAGTAAGAAAATGCCCACATACAGCTTTGTCTCAATTTTCTATCATTCTATTTGCTCTGTAAAATAGCAAAGAAACCTGTATCTTCCTGAAGTACATGCACACTCTTTCCAAAGGCCAGTTTTCATAGCACTGGTTAAAAACATTTTTCTGTAAATAGAAGTACTCTGAAGCCCTCGCTCACAGACCTTTAAATAAAACAACTATAAATAACTTCATTAATAATCATTAATTTACTCACCATCCTCATCATCATCATAATCCTCCAGCAAGTTTGCCGTTGACACAGACCCACTGGCACTGGAAATAAGACTGATGGACCGAGTCAAGGAGCAAAGTACAAAGCACTTCAACTTTCACAACAAAAAGAAAACACTAACCAAACTATTAATTTTTTCCCTTGGTCCAAGTCTTGCAGTATTTATAAAGGATACATCTCTCTTTGTGTGTGTTTTCTTCTACTGAAAACCCTTGCGATTTTGTCAAACTTCTTCCTGGTGCCTGACACAGAAACAATTTAGTTGATATCATTCATCTTAAAATTTTAACTGCTTCTTTTGTTTTTGGACTGTAGTCAAAATAGCATACAATGTACCTTTAACTAAAAAAAACTATGATTAATTCAAAATTGAATAGCAATCCTTTCTTGTGAAAATTAGAGGATGATGGGAAAATAAAAGAGAAAAAAAACTTCGAAATAAACTTATAAATGAGTTGTTTTCGTAAGGACAATAGATAAAAAAAGTTAAGCAAAATAAAACTCGGACTGCAGCCTCACTGATTCTTGTTATCCTCAAGTTTTTCTCTTGAAATTGTTTTCAAATTGGACAGCAGGTAGACTTGTTTCATAAACAAATCAGTAAATAGAAACTCCAACTCAGAAGAAGGCTAAACACAGCACAAAGAATTTGAAACAACAGCTACACTTGAATATTTCTAGTCAAAATCTGCTCTTGGGAAACTATGCATTTTGGAACATTTTGCAAAAGCATTGATCAACTTAGCTTACTTTTCCCCATGTGCTTTAGTTTTTCCCTGAATGCTGCATCATCATGCCCAGCCGCAGGGCTAACTGGACGATTCACAACAGCTCCTGCAGGCTCATCATTAACATCCTTAACCTCCCTACCCCTGACTGCTCCATCTGCAGTTACCATGCCAATGGCTTCCATGTTAGAGCCTATCTGTTCTGGTGTCTTGGCCACTGGAGTCAAGCTTGGTTGAGCCAAGGAGTGAGTGGAGTATGGTTGTCCATTTTCTACACTCTGATTGGCTGGTGCTGCTGCTTTACAACAAATGAGTATCGAAGGAGTTAACAATATATCAAACTAGAATATCATCAGAAATTAATCTTATTCTTTAGGTGCTTTATAATTATTTTCAGCATTAATTAGAAACCAACATCATGAATGCTGCGATCTGATTGGCTAACCTACTCACTGTCTATTTAACAGTTAGAGTCCAATTTTAAGTTTTCTATCGGCTCATAGACAATGAGGGTGAAGCCTGAGTCGTCTTTCAATGCCGACAGAAAATGAGAATGAGTAGTCCAACTGTTTTAGTCAAACTCTACTAGTGGTTCTAATTTGGAACATTTACCAAAACGAATTTTAGTGGGTTTATTTAAAAATGATTTATTTTAAAATATGATATGCTACACATTTTGCACCAGTAACTGTCATGCTCTGCATGAATGGTACCGTGTGCCGCCGATTCAACAAAGAAACCAAGAGATTTACAAGCACTTCTAAGTTAAATTGCAAGGAAAACTTTTTAAAAAAAGATGTTGAATTGGTACAAGTTAAGAAAGAAGTAGTTCCTAAATACTCAGATACCAAAATACACCAAGCAGTCTGTTGCAGTTGAGTGGGATTGTTTGAAAAACAATCACTGAGCTAGCCGCTTAATTGAAAACAACTTTTCTAGCTGCTCACTTGTAATGGGATTTTTATGAATGGTTTGGCCGACTGTTCCCTCTTTCAATAAACTGCAATTAAAATTTCGTTTGCCTTTTCAAAAGTCTGGATCAGTAATGACGGACCAAGATTTAAAGCTTTTCAAGAGTCACTTAATTATGCCTCGTATGGCTTTTAGTGATGAAATCTATTTAAAAAACATCTATACAACCAACTTATACAACTGGAATAACTGGAAAGGAACAGAAATCAATGAAAGTAAAAAAACTACAAACCTTATCATTTTTAATTTGCCTTTTTGTTGTGCTTATAAATGAGGGGGCCCCTTACATGCGGGGGGTGG
>JAOBRD020013910.1:7215-25077 GCA_027575215.2 Hydrozoanthus sils
AAGCAGATGTGGAAGAAAAATTATGATCTTACAATGCCATAGCTTTGGAGCATCTATTCATTGAAATCCCTGGCTGTTTCTTGTAATCATTGTAGCCATTGTCTAATCAAACAATTTTGAAGAGAAAGCGGCACAGCAATTAGTAACCAGATAGGTGTTTATATGACACCAAACCCATAAAATTAGTAGTTTTAATTGAATTTCACTGGGTAACAAAATGAAAGGGAACCGCACGAACCACATTCCGGACTATTGTTATATGATCTGCGGAAATGGTGATCCATGTTTGTTCTTCTGTAAAAAGAGGTAACTATTTATTAAAATGGGTTTTTAATGTAAAAAACCAGTGCTCAGAAGGGGTTATATATTCTATAATAAGTTCCACTAAAATCTTATAAAAGTTTTTGGAGCAATGCTACTATTCGAACTGAGATAGAACCACCTCAATCATATTAAACAGGAACTTTAAGAGTGTTCTTTTGAAAAAAAAATCTGTTAAGAAAACTTCTGGGCTGAGTTGTTCGAAGGCTAATTAATTTTAACTATGCCAAAATTCATGAGGTAATTTCTTCTCCACGATTCTCTAAAAACACTATTTAGATGTTTCACGAAAAAAAATTCAATTCCTAAATTGCAGCTCATATCAGGCTCTGGAAGGTTGGAAATCGGTTTATGAACAGCCAGGCCCTTCGCCTTGTCCAGTGACCAACGTAACTGTTGGAAACTATTTAATTTACGTTGGGTAATATAGGGAATCAGTAGTGAAGACATCAGTTCAAGCAACAAGCTAGAAATCGAAGGTTTCGATCAGTGTAAGGTCGATACAAACGTGAGGAAGAGGAGATTTATATGAAACTTAGAAATCTAATTTAATCCTTTCTTATCCATCTGAGAAACCCAAGGGATCAATCCACGCCCTTTCCGTTGGGACTTGTTGTTCTAGATATTTTAAGTATGGAGTTCCGGATCACAACACAACAATTAACGGTGAAGAACACTTGTTACAAGAACAATTTTTCATTTATTCCTGCAAATAACTATTAACTTGTGGTTGTCCAACCCACATTAACCAACAACAGGAATTGAACGGGATGTCTGTATAATACATAACATTGCCTCGACTTCCGACGAAACATTCAATTTGCTTTGACGTCCGCATACAAAAGGAAACAAAAGTATCCACCCCATGTAAACTATAAGTTACATTAATTCTGTGCTAAATCCTGGACTCTTACTATTGAAGCTATTCATGCACTCTTTTGGTTCCAGGCATACTGAATAGGTCGCTCCGGTGGGGGCGAGCCGGGACGGAGGGGGGGGGTACTCAGGGATTGAAAGGGTAGGGATGACCGTCGGAAAATTCCCGCAAATACCCTAAAAAATAGCGTAAAAGTTTTCCATCCTACTCTCGGTTTAAAAATTAACGTAAAAAATGACAATTGAAAATTTACAATTTTCTTTCGATAGCTAACGGGTCCCCTTGTGTTGCGTTGAACATGATAAAATTGATATATACAGTAAGTAAAGGCGCGTGCGTAATAGGACGTTAGCCAAAGGACTTTTGTCTTCGCTTCTTATCAGTACACACGTTTGATAAAACAAGGGACTGCAATCAGTCTAATAGCTCCGCGTGTTTCAACCCTATAAAATATCAGACTCTTGGTTTAACACATGTCGGTTTTGCTTTAACAACCTCTAAAAAATATCGGGTTGACTATTTTAGTCGCTATCTATCACCCCGATATAGGGAGTATTCCCCACCCCCACCCCGTGAGGCTGCTGTGACATTTTTGTATTAACTGCCCTTGAGAATATGGACTTACTGAGTTCGTTCAATTAGAAACGAGCTTAAAACATAAGAGGATCGATGATTTACGGAAAATAGGTGATCATACTGTTAAGAATGGTAAAAATGTAAACTTAGGAGACCGTAGTTTGGAATACTTTTAAAATCTCAAACTATCAAACAAGGCTCGCAAAAAAACTGTTTTTATGGTTTACTTGTTGCTTGATATGAGTTCCAGGTTGTGTAATTGTGTAAGCTTGTTGTGCAATTGTAGAAAGGCTCAAGAATTGTGGCTTCAAATTATGCAAGTCATTTCCGAATTGCATGCTCTTTTTTTAGAAATCCGTCGGTTCGTGCTTTGGTAAGTTTATAGTTTGATCCGAACAAGAATTTTTTGCTTTGATAATTACGGGCTGACAAGTTAATTCAGAGGTGATTTTTCCTTTATCAAGTATATTCAAACATCAAGCTGTCACAACTTTTGATATATTAAACTAAATGGTAACTATATAATACTAGAACAAAATGTTGCGACTGTCAGCTGGATTCACTCAAGCAGGTTTATTTTGTAATCCAATAACCTCTAGTGTCAGTACTTACCAAGTGATGGCACTCACGCTGAAACTATTCCTGTTTTATAAGTAAAGTCTATGTACTGTAATATGAACACAAATCCTCAAAATGCAAATTCGATAGGAAACCTAGCACTCGAATAACAAGGTGAATAGAAGTATTTATAGTATACTAGTTGTATATTCCATATGTATACTCGTTGTATTGCGTAATATAACAAACCTGCATGTATAGCAGTTGTATCAAGCCATAGATATAGTACTTTACACAGAGAAGCTCAGTAGCGTATGAATTTATTCTCAAGAAGAACTGAAAAAAAGTGTGTTTGAAAAATGTGTTGAATGAAGATAATATTTTTTCACAAGACAACTCAGGTCATATGTACAAGTAAGTGGCTTCTAAACCTTTTGTGTGGCAGTTGCGGCGAACGCTTGATTTCCAGGGTTTACTTTATTAACACTCGAAGACATAATTCTTTGATTAAACTTCTTTTTAATTGTAAGGGAGTCGAAACAAATTGGGAATCCTACTGATGGACAGTAACTATTCTGGTTTTACTTTATTTTTTTGTTTTTTTTTCTTATTTTAGCAAAATGCTGATGTACAGTTTATCTCTGTAATTGTTTAAACTACAACTTATACAACGGGTTGATTTGTTTCTAAGTTTGTCAGAAAGAGATAAAAACGACAATAACTACACCTTTCAGAGAAAGCGCTGAATGTAAACAAGCTCAGAAAAGAATAAATTTAATTTTTAATAAAATTTTTAATAAAAAAGACAAAGTTTTTAATCTATTCTAATTAAGACTGAAAGGGTAAAACTAATTTTGAAAATAAACCAAAATGTTTACCTGAAGTCCTGCATCCAGTTATTCCTGACTACTTGATTTAATGATTCAGGGACAACTTTTGATTTCGGAGTCTCTTTTCTCTTCATTGCGTTTCATTGCGAAACCTTAGCAAAGCTTTTCAAAAAATTTAAAAACAGTTACCTTGGAACGTGGTATTCTTCTTATCTCTACTTGTTCCCTACCAACTTTTTAAAAAGGAAACTAACTAGAATACAACGAGTCAGTGAGCAAAGCCAGGCGAGTGCAAGACGTCGCAGTTGGCGGGAAAAAACGTCCGCGAGTTAGGGAAAGGCGCCAAAGTTTTTTACATTTAGTCTTTAGAGTGTAGGTAATTGGAGTTCTTTTCAAACTTAGGTGCCTCTTGCAAAGTAACATAAGACAACTTTTTTGCTAAGAGAGATATTCTCAGTTTAGTTTGAAAAACTCTTAAGCCACTGTGTACTGCAATTGATACACTAGATTTCCAGGAGTCGAAACCAATTCTGGAATAGCACACAGTTTTGGAATCTAGTGGTGAACAGTGACCATTTCGTGTTTTCTTTTTGAACAACATATGTATACAGTTTAAGTCTGTATGAATTTAAATTAAGCTTGTGAAGATTTTGGAATGAAAACGGAACTATAAACATTTATTTTAGTTTTCACTAACTGCACTCAACAAACAAGAGCTGACAGTTATTGGTAAATTCTGGTACAAAGGCTTTATTCTTTCTATCTGTAGTCAACGTTTTATCCCTGTCTTCCCTAGCCGAGACGTTGGAATCAAGGGATCTTTTAAAAGTAGTTTTAGATGATGCTTTTGATTAAAGATAAAACAACCGATAGGTAAAACTCATCATTTGCAACATGCTTGTCGGATTTAGGGCTATTACGAACAGGTCCACTGACTATATTTGGCCCTTTGCAGTTAGTTGTCACCTACCTTAAATTATTAGCTACAACAAAATGATGTTCAGAAACGGAAAGAGCAGAAGGCATAGTTTCAAGTCTCGACGTTAAATACTTTTAAAATGAGAGCAAGTACAAAATCAAAATTATGTGAAAATGGTGTTGTTGTTCTCCAGTCATACAAATCCTTAGAAAACATCCTATTTTCTGTTACTCGCCATTTCTTACATATATAGGGTCGAAAGCTCAAAGTTTGCCTTTCACTAGTTTCAATTGTCGTTGCTGCCTGCTGCTTGATTTAAGGTAGATGTGGTCACGTGACCCCTAGCTGCAAGGAGCATATTTTTTGACAATGAGTGGAAGCAAAAACCTTAACCAAAAACAACTCTAGATGTTTCCAATCTGAAAGCTGCTTATTTCCCACCTCTGCATGCTATTTAAAGTAAAGCTAAAAATAAATGTGCAAGTATCATGAATAAACAACCCTATCTCATTTCATATGCTAGCGTTGTATGTCTACATTTCAAAAATATCTGTGTTATTTTCATCTGCGGCTTATTGTCAAACTGACTATCGCGGTTTTTACATTTAAACTTTATGCGTTCGTGATAACGGGGTTAAATGACTCATTAACACGTGTTACGTAACAAATGTAGTCCAGGTTACTCTCGATGTGTCGAAGTCTATGAAATATCTGGCGGGTGCTTTAGGTGAAACCCTCTTTACTTTGAATTTTTATGCGTTCGTGATAACGGGGTTCGGTGGCTCATTGACAGGTGTTACGTCACAAATGTAGTCCAGGTTACTCTCGATGTGTCGAAGTCTATGAAATATCTGGCGGGTGCTTTAGGTGAAACCCTCTTTACATTGAATTTTTATGCGTTCGTGATACGGGTTTGGTGGCTCATTGACAGGTGTTACGTCACAAATCTAGTCCAGGTTACTCTCGATGTGTCGAACTCTTATGAAATATCCGGCGGGTGCTGTAAATGAAACTCTTTGTTTATTCCCTGGCAAAAGAAAACCCGACCATTCAACAATGGGAAAGCATCGTTCTGTTATTGGATGAAGTTCAAGCTCGGATCATGGAGCAACGACGCATAGTTATCCGAAAGATCCAAAAATTCGGCGTCTTTGGGTCCAGTTTGTCGACAAAACGCGCAGAGAGTGGCAACCGCGAAAGTACGACTACATTTGCTCGACTAGATCACTGATGTCGAGAGTCCTAAAACAGAGTTGCTCCTGGATTTGCCTCAAAGTAAGATCACTTCAATTTGGTTTCACTGCAAATTATTTTATATTGATGCAGTTTTTATTTCAAAAATCTCAAAAAGTAAAGTGGATCTCCCTTTGAACTTAGAAGCGCAACCAGCCTAAGATGAATTTGGTAATGGCTGATCGTGCATGACACGTGATATAGCAAAAAGTATTTATTCAGTACATATGGTACTGTAAAATCGTGAGAATAGCTATATTTAGTGTTAAAAGCGAGTCAGAGCGTTTTCTATAAAACAAGTTAGAGTACTGATCTATGTGTAATCTAAAGTCAATTTGCGTGTGTGTATATAAGAAGCAAGTTGCATGTTGTGTGCTTAGCTCACGCCGTCCCATTCATGCTTGACGTATCATAAACAACGATAGCAGGTACAACACGCCAAGGCAATGAAAGCATGTAACATACCAGCTATTATACAAATTAAAGGTTCGTTGACCACTTATAAACAAAATCTTCCATCACAGGTCTTCTCCTGTTTGTATACTGGCCAGACACGTTGACGAAACGTGCTGGCTTTGCGCTATTGCCTAGTAACCGATCTTCCCTGGCTCCCCTTTTTTTTTAAAAAAGGTAAATCCCTTGCATGCCCCCTGATTCATTAGCAAGTCACGCACTAGGCATTATCTTTAAGACCAACTGTTGCGAGCTTTTATTCCTTATAAGAGTAAAGCAAATCAGTTTAGTTCAGTAAAGCCGTTAAACACCAAGCTTTAGTTTGCGTGACTGTCCTGAGAGATATGTTTGCAAAGACTTTTAGCTGAAGCTTATATTGGTCTGGTGGAAAACGGAACCCCAAAAAAGAGGCTCTTGTTGTCTCAGAGAAAAGCTTTTATGGCTCGAAAAAATTGATTGGTGTTTTTATAAGCATGCATGCAATAAAGAAGTTTCGAATCGAATGACACGACAAATTCCAACCATATAGTATACGGGACACAGTAAACCCGTCAAGAGAGCTGGTTGTGTTTTCTTGTTGTTGATGATTTTCGCAACGGCGACTTTTTAGGGTCAGTTTGTCTGTTTCTTTCTTTTTTTTTAAGAATTTGTAGGAAAAAGTGCGTTACAAAATAATCCCTTAAACTTTAATTCATTATATGAATAACAGCCTAAATTGCTAATTAATCATAAGGCTATTATTAATTTTATTGGGTTTCGAAACTTACTTACTATTGCCATTAGAAAGCATAAGTCACTTGTGGCTTTTATTCAAGTTTGCCGTTTATTGTATACAGCTTTTAACATTAAAGTCTACATTGCATATTGTCATTCGCCATTGAGTCGATTTTAAAAAAAAAGGGTTCTTTTCCAAAAGCAATATTTGAGATTGTTGGCAAAGGGTAATTAGCTTTTGTTTGATATTATATTTTCGACTGTTCTTCCGATGCGTAGGAAATTGGCTTCAGCTTAGAGATAAGATGCAGTTGGCATAATTTGGACTATTTACATGAACTGTTACGGTTCGCAAAGAAAATTGAAGGCTCGACAAAAAAACAGCAGCTCAGTAGCAGTATAGGTTTTATATGTTGAGGCAGTAGCTAGTTTGTTATAGCAAAGATGTTTATGCAGAAGGCTATATGTATCGCTTCTTAAAGTAAGAACGATCTAGAATTAATAACAGATCGATAAAACTTCCTCATTTTCTATTCTTGAAGGAATAGCTTGCTCTACGCACATGTTTCTGAAGAGGCTTTTCTACACCTGCTCTCATTAGTCTTAAAGTCCAAGGCCAGCCCTGGCACGGCCCGAAAAGCTTAATACTCTGATATATTTTTTCTTGTATGATACAATTTCTGTAACTTAGATTGTATTCCACTTTGAAGATTTTTAGCAGTACTAACGGACATTTCAATAGAATTACTGTGTTCGACACTGCTCCGACCCATTTTTTCGAATTTGGCACGACTTAATTAATGAATTAAAAACGACTGTAAGACAACAGCAGAAAAAATCTTGATAAACGAGCTTTTTTGATATTTTGTTATGTATTTAAACAGCCGGTCCAATAAACTTATGAATCCCTATGTTTTCTTTTTTGGCCACTTATGCATCATAATTACAGACGCCGGAAACTGGGAAATACTTCTCTCAGTACTGAGAAAGAAGATGATTAAAGCGAGTTTAAATAAAGACTTTTTTGTTTCATCTTATTAGGGCAACGAAGGGTTAAGCCATACTTCAGCCAAGGAAAATGATAAGATAAAATCAAGTTAAACAGTAAACCTATTAGCAATTGATAATTAGATGCAACTCTTTTTTTTTTGCCACATTCCTAAAATTTTAATATTTAACAACCATCAAGATGATGAATACTTGAACCTCAAAACTTTGAAATTAAAAAAATTATTTTATAGCGCAAACTAATTAAAAAATAGATAAGTCAACGCCATATTTTTTCCGATAAATACAAAGATGTGGTTTAGATATTCTGTTGGAAAAAGATGTTTTTTTCTTACCTTTTCAAGTCCAAGTTGACTTACATTTTTCTTTTTCAACTGAAAGTAGGAACTTTTTTGTAGCAAAGCCAATCTAGCGGACTGCTGGCTAAATTTAAAAAAATGAAAACACTTTTTCTTTCAAATTTGCTACTTCAATCATTACTACCTTAATTTTGTTCCATAACTTAACTGAGATCTCCCAGAATCTACCGAACCAATGTTTACAAGTCATAATATGGATGTTTACAAACTTGGTCAGATTTGTTATTTGATACTCAGACGAAGAATGGTTATCTCCAACTTGTATAGGTGGGGCGACTTAAGGGCGCCAATGAAGGCGGGGTTACTGTATTCGCAACTGCCATTCAACACGTGGGTTAAATTATTAAAAGGCTGGGGTTGACTTAACCACTGTTAAAGCAACTAGTTATCAGAAGTTAGAAGTTGTCACTGCGTTGTTGCTTGTAGAGCTCTGATACTTTATTCAACAACCGCCTGTAGCTAAAAGTGCTGCTCCTGAACGTGACCGGAAACGGTTTTTTTTTTTTGGCGTTTTGTTTTCGTGATCCGAGATCCACAAGCTAAGCCCAAAGATTAAAATTAGAAGATTTTAAGGCAGGAAAACTTCAATCGGAGGTAACTTCCACTTCTAATTAAAATATGGGGCAACCCGCACTCCTAGTATAGAGGGTGATGAACTGTTTAATTTCAAAAGTAAATTTATCTAGTTGCTAAGAAAAAACTCTTTAAATTTGCCTGTAAAGTAATGTATTTATGTATTTGCATTAATCCGCCGATAGCTGCTCGTAATGGAAAAAAATACAAGTATCTTTGACATTTTTGTATGCCAATTGCTGTGCAACATCACAGCAGAACTTTTTTTTTTATTTTACAATTTTTTTTGGCTGCAGTTTGAATTATGTCTTCAAATACATTATACAATTTATTCTGCATATGGCGCAGTTCAAGCCTTCAGTGCATCTAACTAGAGTCGGATTCCTTTGCACCAAATTTAAGCCTCTTAAATGTTTTAAATGGCTTTTTAATGGTAAACTCGGACAGAAAAGAATTAAGCGTTTACACAAACTCCTCTTAAAATATTATTTTGGGCGATAAATTCAAATATGTCGAAGGGAGTACTCTCTTTAAAGCTTCCTGTGGTGTACATTTGGGTAAGCTTTTAAGACACAATTCTCTCTTTATAAGCTCCATGATACTTATTAAGATTCTCATTGCCTTGTGCGGAGTATTGTTCTTGGCGCCTGTCGCGCGCAGATTAAGATTATTTTGTTTTACAAGAGGTTAACTATCATCAAAAATATTTATCATCTGTGTGTTCAGCAGCTGATGCAATTCTTGCTATTACCAAAATAATTTCTGTTTTTCATTTACGTTTTGTTCCAAGCATTCACACGTTAAATTGTTGAATTACGGATGTTATCAACAAAATGGCCTTCGCTTTTTTATTACCATTGGTCTAACCTCTGGAGCTAGAAGTGTTTGGTGTTTAGCCTTGTCGTAGAAACCGCTGTTTACCTTGTAAACGCGAGTATCTAACGGTTACGTTATAAAAGAAACAACTTGATTTTCTGCCAAGAACAATTTTGCTTCCCTATTTCTTTACTTGTCGGCGGCGCAGTGCCCGAGCGGTTGGCTTGTTTTCCTCGCAATCTTAGGGTCGCGAGTTTTTATCCGACTTTGTTCCTGTCGACTCAGCTGTGAGTACCAGCTGTGAGTACCAGTTCTGCTGGGAGCTAACCTGTATTACCTGTGTTACTGTCTGGGGGGGAGTAAAAGACTGTCATCCACTTAACACTACAGAAACCGGAGATACAAAGCCACTTAGGCTCGAGAAAGGATTTAGGGTTTTTTTTACGAACGTACCACGAATAACTTGCTAGCTTAGATATCTGCATGAAGCTTGAGGTAGGCAATAAAAACAAACCATGCAGAGCTTTCTGTTAGAAAGTGGGAAAAACTGAGTGTAAGGAGCAAGTGAAAACAGAATATTGTTTATATAAGTTATGCGAGTTCTTCTTATTGGTGTAGCGTCGTTTAATGTTTTTACAAAAGTAAACATCCTCACATCAGCCTAAAAGTGTTCTGAAGGTGTTTTTAAAATTGCTTCCGAAAATAAAGTACTGAACAATATTTAACAGATGAAAAAATGTTCAAGAACAAACAATGTACCCTGAAAATTCCTATAATTGGTATGAAACAACCTTTTACAACGGTCTTTGAAGTTTTCAAAAATAAACAGTATTTAACTCAGTAACGCATGCCATCCAGCTCTTTACATAAGAACTACTTTCATTTTTCAAGCTGAATGTGTTCTAATATGTCTATGTAGTTTTTTTAACAAAATTCTAACCTGAGTGTTCATTATCTACTTGTTCTTTTATGCAGGTGTATGTACAGCTTTTAAAATTAGGTTTATTTAATACAATTAAGCATCTTTCTTTTCACGTCTTATTCTCTCAAATCATTTTGCAGGGGCAATAGTCAATCTACGCCACTAATTGCGAGAGGAAATACGGTAAACACGTGGTCAAATTTTGCTGAAAAAAATTCAACTGAAGAGGTGGGTACAAGGAACTTCATATTGTTTTTCTTTGCTGTCTTATAAAGTTTGACAGCCAATATAAATAGTGAAACACATGTTGGCAATCCATAGCACTAGAGCCAATCCACACGCCTTTCGGATAAATTTCAATATTCTTCCCATCGATGTTTTCACTTGAGCAAATCATCTTTCGGAAGTTTTTCAACTAGACTTATGGCAGAAGTTGTTCTTTTTTTGTGCAAGGGCACCAGTCATATTACAGAATTTTCTGTTTTTATGGTTATGTTCATCTCTCTATGCATCCATCCATCGATTCACTCATTCTTTCATTCACCCATCCACCCATCCATCCAGCCATCCATCAACCCACCCATCTACTTAGATTCTTGTTTAGTAGATAACTATATATAATTATACTTAAATAATTTTCTCTTTATTTCCTTTGTTCATTTTAACCCACCTTCGCTTCTTCTAAATCTCTATCAAAACCTATAGATTATATCCATTTATTCTTTGTTATTTATTTCATTTATTTACATATCGTTATTTAATTGATTAATTAATTAGTTAAATGTCTTTTTTACTCTTTCTTTATTTAAAACCCAGCTTTGCTTCCCCGCCATCGATATGAAACATACCATATACACACAAGATTATTCAGAAATGGAAGTGTAAAGAACTTAAGCAAAAATAAATAAAGCAGGAGTTTTTTTTTCCCTATTTCAGTATAAGCTCAGTTTTTTTCTTTCCTCTAATTCACAAATCACTTGAATAATGACACAGATATATCGTGAATTACAAGCACTGTAAATAAAGGTAGAAAGTTTTAATTTCCATCTTTTTACTGAGTAATTGTTAGCAGGTCAAAAGATCCGAAGCACATTTCACTAATGCTCTTGAATTTTCCATAATATTTACTGTGGCTATTTCTCCTCTCAGCTGTGAATTAAATTTACTTATTGACGGATTCACCGATTGGTTCTTAATTGCAAGAACCTCGAAGACAGATACAAAATATTAATTTTATTCAAATTATTAAGACTCACCGGCATATGCTGTATTTTTTTTTTTTGAAATCTTATACTGTGTTCTAGTTATTCTTCACGTTTTTACCTTACAGCAAGCCGAGCTGGCCGAAAAACTCAATGCAGAAAAAAAGAAACAAAAAGAAAACTAATTACTGTGGTTTTGCCTACTGATTCATTTGTGTGGTTAGATGTACAAATATAGAGATGCCAAGAGAACTTTCGAAAATAATCATTTGATTAAATTCTTGCTTTGATTTCGCAACTTTAAAACCAAACTTTCCATTCGCAGATTACTCGTTTACCGGCTAAAAAAAGAGGAACAAACGTTCTTTTTATTGATGGCTTTCGGGAAACTAATTCTAAAGTAACCCAAACAATTATTTTGGTTAATTTTGTCGGGTTTTTGGATGTTTTATTTTTATCTTATCTCATACTCTTCTGGTTTTTGTTTCGCGTAAGAAATTCCAATGAATATAATATTCAATCTTTCTCACACCTGATACTATTTTTTCCTTTTTTCTGTAACCCCAGATTTCTGAAAATAAGGCTTCTTTTTTCATCAGTTATCGTAAGAAGATGTTTCACGGGTGTGCCGGTCGACTCACAATCAGCTTTCTATTTGAACGCTCAAAATGTAGTCTTTTACAGTTTACTTGCGTTGTGTGGTCTATTTTTGTGGCTATTTTGAGTTAACCCAACGTGGTTCATCAATAAACTAAGAAGGCTTAGCATATTAAACTGAAATTTACTTAAATATGTTTTTAAAAACTTACGCCAATCGGCTCACGAAATTAAATTGCAGCGTACTGTGTAGTTTTCAAGACAATAAAATTGTGGTATGTGAAAGCAGAGGTCTAGCCAAATTAAACGTAAGCTTGTATGTAACACACTTAAAAATAGTTATTTAAAACTAAACTGAAGCGATTGTTCACCAAAATTAGTAAAAACCTTCTGAACACGACATAGCGAGGGGTAAAAGCCGAAAGATAAAATATAATTGAAGTTTCAAATTGCTGAAATTGTGTGAAGAGCCTTTGCAGCCTCTGATAAAAAGATACAACAACTTTCTTCGCAACCTGTGAACAAGTACAATTTGTTCAAGGTAACCAAAAGCACCGACTAGTTTTAGTTATATTTTAATAGAACTACCTGTTTAGTTGACGAATATTGTAGGGTATAAAAATTTAACTGCGAGTTCTTTTCGCTATGACTAGATTAATTTGACGAATATTAGACTGTTTGACTGCGGTGGATTTGCTTTAAACTTTATTGAGTAGAAACTTTATTGCCTAAAAACCAAGAGGGATATTTCTATTTTAAGATTATTTGGGCGAGGCAGACAGCTAGATTGCATAAGGCCAGATATGGTTTTCATCGTGAAATCTAAATTTTCGATTTACTGGCTAATGAGGAGGATTGAAGTTTTGCTACAAAAATAGAATTAAAAAGCACTGATAACACGGTTTTTGCTACTCTCCCTCCAGGAGCTATGACGTACTCTGCAGGGGCCATTGCTGTGGCGGGCATTTTGGTAGCAGCTATCGTAATCCTCGGTATCTTCGGGAACATTCTGGTACTTGTGGTCATTGCGAAGACTCAGCGATTGAAGGGAAAAGGACATGCATTAATCGCAAACTTAGCGTTAGCAGACGCCCTTCAGTCGGCTAATCTTTTCTTCATGCTGGTGGCAGTTGCATATGGTGGAAAATGGGTTTTTGGCGATGCTCTCTGTCAGCTTCACGCGTTGCTCACCACGGAGTTCGTGTTAATCTCCATGCTTACTCTGTGTGTCATCAGTTTGAATCGATACTTTATGATTGTTAAGCCAAACGCCTATCAAAGTGTCTTCAAAAGATCCCGGATGCGCCTGATTTTGATTGTTATCTGGATTCTACCTCTGGCTTTTGCAGTCCCACCCTTGTTTGGTTGGTCGCGCTACGAGTTCCAGCCAGGAAAATCACTTTGTCTATTCAAGTTCAGTTTCAGTATGTCATACAGCATAGTCCTAGTGGCGACTATCACTACAACTCCACTTCTGGTCATTTTGTATTGCTATTACAAGATCTTCACCATCGTCGGTGCCCACTCAAATCGCATGGGGAAGCGCATTCGTAACGGTCCAAGTACCACGGCCAGTGTTGAGGAGATTCGAATAACCCGAACGCTTGCTGTAGTTATTGCTTCCTACTGCATCTGTTTCATCCCGGCAACTGTGATCAATTTCATTGAGATGTTTGACCCCACGTATCCCATCCCTCAATGGCTCGATCTTAGTTCCATGATGCTTGTTATGGCTAACCACTCCAACAACCCACTGATCTATGGGTTTCTCAATCGGCAATACCGTAACGCTTTTAAGGCGATATTTTGGCTCAGCTGCAGCTCAAAGCAACTCAACATGACATCTAGCAGTTACAATGCTTCGCAGCCCCAAACTTGTCCAACAAGTTCGCCCACAGCCAATGGGACAAAACGTTGTTCACCATCCAACGGAGTTGAAGCTCATCCAGTGTGAGAGGTTAAGATGTACAAAGACAAAGAGTCTGAAGTGTCTAAGAATCATTTTATCCCATTCAACTCCCAATACGCCAAGTGATGTATTGGTAAATTCTCCCAAGTAGAAACAACACGTTTCCTGTTACCAGTTTAGGAGAATTTTGCTTTTCATCTTTGGTATTTTTATATTTGATTAATCTCTAATTTTTTATTTCAAATTACAAAATGATCTATGATTGATGTAAGAAGAAGCTGAATGTTGATAAACTGGTCGGGGCTGAGAGAGTTAAAGCATAGCAGCTGGCATTGTTAGAGTCTTGTTTTAAATATACAGAAAGAACCTCATGAAAAAAAGGTTTTGCTTCGAGGCTAAAATTATGATTACTTCAAAAAAAAAAAAACGTCCAGGGGGAGGGGAATGGCACGAAAACCAACTACTGGTTTTCAACTCCTCTTCAAACACAGCTTTGCTTCCAATGGTGTTAAGTGAAAACGGACAACTTTTCTCACAATTTTTGATTACTGCACAAGACAACATTTTTGTAGCTGGTGAAAGTCGGATGTAATCCAAAAGACTTTGTTCTTTGCGTTGTTGTTTAGTTTTGTTGTATCGGCGGTGCAGTGGCCAAGCGGTTAAGACCACTATGTTGTGTCCTTGAACAAGACACTTTACCCGACTTTGTTCCAGTCGACTCAGCTGTATAAGTGAGTACCAGTTCTGTTTGGAGCTAACCTGCGATAGATTAGTGTCTTGTCCAGGGGGAGTCAAAGACTTTCATTCGCTTAATATTAAGAAACCGGAGCTGAGCTCCGGCCCTATGAGTCACTTAGGCTCGAGAAAGGATTGAGCCTTTTTAGCTTAGCTTTGTTGAGTTTCTTAGATCAGCTTTTAATTTGTTGTTACGACGGAAACATTAAATAATTTTGTTGATATTTTGCACATAGGCGCATAAATTTTACTTTATAGCCATAAATGTAAGAAAGAGAATCATTTGAAAAATTCGTTAGAGGTCCTGAAGACGTTAGACAGATCCAGTTGACTACCACTTTGGTAGATTTGTTACAAAAATATCATAGAAAAACACCAGTCAAGGTTAGAAACACAAACAATTGCTCTTTATAACAGAATTTAAATTAGCACGTACTGCAGCTCAAAAGTAGTTCGAAAACAACTTCAACAAATGTTAATTTAACAGTTAGTAAGTAACAAGAATAACATAGAAAAATTCTTTCTAGAAAAATATAGATTGAATTTTCATTAATGCCTTGTTAGTTAAAAATAAACGTTCATTGTCTGGTACGTTTTTTGCTTGATAAATCAGACAGAAACAAAATTTTAACATGCAATCTAGGTGTAGGGGAAAAGAACAGGGATAAGAGGTTAAGGGAAACGAACAGGGCCCAGAGGTTAGGGGAAAAGAACAGGGCCCAGAGGTTAGGGGAAATGAACAGGGATAAGAGGTTAGGGGAAAAGAACACGGATCGGAGGTTAAGGGGTTGAAACCTTTAACTTTATGTTTCTTGCCATTTTCGATTTCTGAAATCTACCATAAAAGTACTGTTTTTTTTAGTTTGAAGCGCGTCTTGTCTGCTTTTGAATTACAAGTGATATACGAAGTAAAACATTATTTCTTTCTTTTTTCTTCTTCATTATTTTTCCCTTCTCGGGAAATGTGTTCACCTTTGTGTCAAAGGCTCGAAGCAGAGAATATCAGATACTGAACACTTACGAGGAACTACATACGGCGACCACTTCGAAAGACATGAATCGTAAAGTCAATGAAAAGGCATGTTTGCCTCAAAATGTACAAGAGTTTTCTTTGTCTCTTTTGAGATAATGTAAAGTTATAAGTAGGCAAGTACCGCCATATCAGTGGAGATCGCCGGGTAAGTAATTATAATAAAATAGTAAGGAAGGCAGATAGCCAGGCAAGAGGATGAGTAGGTGGACAATTAGGTAGAGATGTAGGTGGTTTAGGTAAGTGTACATTAAGTTTGGGGTTGAAAAATAGGAAACCAAAAGGATGGGTAAAAAGGTAGACAATTAGAAAAGGTAGCTGGCAGATAGTCAGACATTTATATGAATAGCTGGTAAACCCGTAGATGATTAGGAGTAAGATGACAAGTGTATTAGTAAGTAGGTAGATTGATAGATAGAGAAGTTGACAAGTATGAGTAAGCAGGTAATTTGCTAAGTAAGTTTACAAGTGTATGAGTAAGAAGGTTAAATGGGCAATTAAGTTGACTAGTATATGAACAAGAAGACTATATGGGTAGGTAAGCTGACAAGTTTATGATAAAGAGGTATATTGGTAAATAGATAAGTATAATTAATTATAAGTAGGTATGTTGGTAAGTATTTTGAAGTAAGTAGGTAGGTTAGTAAGTAAGTTGACAAGTGTATGAATAAAGTAGGTAGATGGGTAGGTACGTTAACAAGAATATCAATTACTAGGTAAATAGGTAGGTAAGTTAGATATGCATCTAAGTGGGTAGTTTTTTAGGCATTTAGATGGCTAGATATGTAGACAATGTGATAGCTAAGTTGGTAAGAAGATCGATAGGTAGATGGACAAAAAGCTTGGTAGGCGGATCAGTTGATGGGAAGAAAAGTATAAACATATGGACTTTTGTTCTATGCTTAACGATCACAATACATAGTTCAACCCTTAGTCCTTACAGTGGATTATAATGTAAGCTAATTATATGAATTTAGATTTTTAGTTTTAGACTTAGATATGTTTTACATGTCAGTAGAGCAATGACACTTAAACAGTGTGACGATGGTAACATTGAGACAAATAGTAGCTTATTATCTTTTTTCGGTTCTAGTGTTATCACCCTATATATAATACTTCTAAATTTTATATTTTCTTATTTGATTTAGTTTACCGGGGAACATCCCTTGTATGTTGTCTGGTGCGCTTTTAGATGTTTTCTTCTCCACCGATGCTTTTTTTTAATACAATTATTTTGACAGTTGTAATTTATTCTTTAAGTGGAGAAAACTGTAATAAATAAATATAAGCGAGTAGACAGTATAGCGCAGTAAACTAGGTACTGTAGTTCTAAAAACTGGTTGACCTGTTCATCGTAGCGAGTTACTGTTTAGTAATATTTTGCTGTTGCAATGGAAATAGCTTTCTAGGTGACAGTTCTTAACTCTTTTAATTGCTTTTAACCATATGAAGACATTGTAAAGTTTGATAAAATTTATTATATAATCGAAATAAAGACGTTGTTCTCAAAACAATTACAACTGTTTTAAAACAAGTAATGTTTCGAACGGTAAGTCTCTTGCAATCATCAGTAGTGAAATACAAAGCTATTAGCAAGTGATGATGGCAAGAGACTTGCCAAAACATGTCTTGTTTCAAAACTATTGCTGTCAGTCTAGTATTATCTAGACCTTTTGGAAAGACGTTGTTATTGTCATCACTATTAGTGGTAGGAATCTATTATCATAATAACAGTAATATTAATATTAATAATAACAATAATTTGTTTTAAATACCATTATTAAATTTCTATCATCCAGAATTTCTATCATTCGGAATTTCTTAAAGTGCATACGAGACGAAAAATGTTATTACTTCAGTGGATAGACCTTGCTAAATGAGCAATAGCGGTGAAGAAATTTTGTTTAAATCTTTTATCTTTCTAAGTCTTTAACTGTTGACGTCATGAGTGGCTCCAACAAATTGCATTTTTTTAAATCTACTGCCAATCCATAACCTTTGAATGAATTTGAGCCAACTTGGACTTATTGCCTATCTACCTCGAGATACATCATCAGTCCAATTTTGGCTTAAATACATCTCAAGAAACATAAAAGATTAAACAAAGTTTCTTCACCACTTTTGCTCATTTATCAAGGTCTATTTACTAAAGTAATAAGATTTTCCACTTCATATGCACTTTAATTTAAGGAAACTCTTTGTTTTATATTTAATTGAGCCTCAAAACAAG
>JAOBRD020013911.1:0-10741 GCA_027575215.2 Hydrozoanthus sils
TGAATAATTTCAGTTCGTTCAGTAGTATTGAATGATCAATTATATCAAATCCTTTAGTAAAATCTGCGTAGAATATAAGGACTGAGCTGTTTCCTAAATCAGTAGCTTCATGTATAGCTTGCATCAGGTATAGGCATAGTAGAGATTGCAAAGGATATCAATGCCAACATAATTCGGAGCTTTGATAGAATGCCAACATTTGTCTTAATTTACACCCAAAACATGCAATCACGTTTTAAAAAATAGCATTCAATATAAGTGGAAACTCGGTTTTTAGCCAACTATCCATTACTTGGACAATTTATAAGACGCAGGTAGGCGTACATACACGACTATTTTTGTTAACTATGGTACACTATGTAAGAGCATTAGTATGGGTCTAACGTGGTTATTGTTAGAGGGCGCTTATACTAACAAGACAAGGTCGAGCCTTTTGTACGTTTCACATACACGTAATTATTGAGTAGAATTTGTGTTATCATGCTTCAGTGCTGATAGTAGTATATACTGATGATTTCCAAGATCTAGAAATTTAATGGTTTCCACACCCTTTGGCAACCAAATATGAAAGAACTTCATGCAAGTCTAAGTTTTTAAATGCTGGTACAAGAATACTTGATAAAAATTTTAAAACAAGCAACAAATTAATAAAACAATTCTTTTTTAATGATTTTTAAAGCTGTATCATTTTAAAACTTTCCGAAGTAAACAACGTTCTATTGAGCTTAATCAGACAAGTTGCCTCAACAAATTTCTTCCAAAACATGCAATCATGTTTATAAAAATAGCATTCAATATAAGTGGAAACTCGGCTTTTGGCCAACTATCTATTACTTGGACAATTTATAAGACGCAGGTAGGCGTACATACACGACTATTTTTGTTAACTATGGTACACTATGTAAGAGCATTAGTATTGGCCTAGTGTGGTTATTGTTAGAGGGCGCTTATACTAACGAGCGAAGGTCGAGCCTTTTGTATGTTTCACAAACACGTAATTATTGAGTAGAATTTGCGTTATCGTGTTTCAGTGCTGATAGTAGTATTACAGTGCTGGTAGTAGTATATATACTGATGATTTGCTATATCTGGAATATTAATGGTTGTTATACCCTTTAATTTGGCAAACAAACTTGAAAGAACTTCATGCAAGTCTAAGTTATAAACGCCGGTACAAGAATATTTAAACAGCAAAAATTTTAAGAGAAACAACAAATTAATAGAACAATTATTTTAAAGCTTTCCAAAGTAAACAAGGTTCTATTGAGCTTGATCAGACAAGTTCTCTCAATAAATTGTTTGATGAGACCCCGAAACATGCAATCACGCCGTTAGCAAAAATAGTATTCAATATAAATGTCTATATTTGTCCAAAGTTGCTCTTGGATCTTCGCATCTTTGCCAAGTATCTATTCAACTAGACAAGAGTATATTTGTTAACAATGATACATTATGTAGTTGCAAGTATGGGCCTTAAACGAAGGGTGCACTGATACTAACGAGCCAAATTCGAATCTTTTGTACGTTTCACACACACAAAATTACTGAATTGTACCAATGCTTTAGTTTTTCAGTGCTGTATAATTATAGAACTATGATGATTGGCCAGATCTTGAAAAGAAAACTAATTGGCTACTTAGTTTATGGGTTTTGTTAAACGCTTTCTTGTTAAGTGTGTTTTGTTAATGTGGTATAAGTATGAGTATATCAGTTGTGTACTAAGCTTCCCTCAAAGCTGGTTTTTGCCTCTCTCGTTGACATGAAGAGTTCAGTCGTTGTAGTAGCTTACCTTTTGGTCGCAGTGTCAGCTCTTGCTAATGGTGAGTAGCGTTTCCTATTTTTTTTTAATTTCTACTTTTTGTATTTACGTTTACGTTAGGTGAGAATAGGTGGTATTGGAGGTTAGAGAAGCTTGGTGAAATTGGAGTTGGCGTATTGAATTTTATCAATCATTGACAAAATTAAAAGACAAAAACACTTTGCTAAGACACACATTGCGTAACGGTGACCTGGTCCCATTTGTGATTGAGGGATGAGTGGAAGGAAGGAAACCTCGTGGTAGACCAAACAGAGAGTATCATGAATGTTAGCTCTTACCAACTTTGTAACGATCGCGAGTAGAGCCTCGGAAAGGAAACTATAAGCATAGATCTTCCTACGGGGTAGGTCACACATACAAACAACCAAAGTAAAAAACACAAGCGTTTTTTATCTTTACTTACATTTTGAGCCACTAAACTATCCTATAGCTACAAAAAGAAGAGCATGCAGGTACAAAGTCAGCGATTTGTTTGTACTGTAGCTTTTGCACGCTATCGCTGTACCACGGCTAAACAGAGCAAAAACCTATGCTATTAAGACGGGTGCACTAAAACTTTGCTTTTACTCTCTTTTCAAGGTTGTGGAATACGCTTTGCGAGCTCTCGAGTGGTTGGGGGAGTTGACGCCGCTCCTCACTCTTGGCCATGGCAAGTGTCACTCCGCCAAAATGGACGTCACAGCTGTGGTGGTTCATTGATTAAGCCCAACTGGGTTTTGACCGCTGCTCATTGCGTACAATCCACGACCACATCAATGTACACTGTTGTGGTTGGTATGTATATGGCGTTGATATAAAAGTAAAACAATTTATTTAGTTTATTGGTCACTTTAAAAACCTCATTAATAAACAACAGTCTTAACGGGTTAAGGAAAGTAATGAAAAAAATTAAAATGATTAAACATATTTGATGGACTCCAATTATCGACATTTTGTTTTGTGTGCCTTAGCGTTCGCTCATGGGTCATTTTGTTTTTCTAAAGTATTTGAAATGTGTTCATAACAATTGAATCTTCACTTATGTGCGTGCAAATGATCGTTGTATGCTGAGAAAAACTTGGAACCACTTGAAGTTTTATTACTATAACGTCGAATTAATAAAATTAGACTGGCTACCTGCTGAGTAATAAACCCATTCAGACATCGAAACCATTTTCTTAAAGTTATTTTTTAACCCTACCGAAAACGACTAGATTATGAGATAAATTTTTTAAAAATTAAGAACTATATATATTCATATATCCAATATCTAAGGATGTTAATCGATAACGACGTTATTTTAGCCACGTTGCATCTAAAATAACTTTAACCAAAAACATTGCTATAATATCCAGATTCTTTACCAATTTCAAATCCCACATACAGATCCCTGATATCTTTGATATCTTTCTATGATCAATCTACGAGGGGTCAGGAGTGAAAAAAAAATCTCAAATCTGAGCGATCGAATGAAAATCTTAACATTACAAAAAAAAGAGTTGAGCAATTAATGGTTTACGAATTCCACTGTATTATGAGCTCACTGCTTTCTTAATGCTTGACGTTTATAACAAATTAGAGCAATCTTATTGAAGAAACACATATAATTGCAAGATTGATTCTGGTTATTTACATACCAACTTTTACCAACTTGACCATAAAGGAACTGATTTTCTTGCTTAGGTGCCAAGATCCCGAACAGTACCCTAAAGAGGCTAAAAGGATTTCCAAATATAGATTAAAGACAAAAATGAACGAACTTCTGTATTTTATTTTATTTCGATACTGATATTGGTGTAGAAGTAATTATGGAAAAACAAACATATGCCGATGTAACTGTCAATGACAAAATTTAACTTAACTTCATTTAAAAATGCAAACATCTACATGAATCATTCGAGGAATAAAATCATGAAGCATTATAACTATTGGGCATATCGAGCGGGCTAATGCAAGACGTTATCCAATTGGAATAGACAAGAACTTATCCAGTGACTCGTCTGCCCATGTAGTTCATGCAGTGGATAAAGCGTCTAACCGGTAACCAGAGGGTTTCGAGCTCGATTCCAATCAGTGACTCAAATTTATTCTGATCACTCAACTCTCTTTATATAACCAAAATGCAAACTTCTACATGAGTGCCGGTTTAACATTCCTTATTTGAGTTTAAAAAAATGTCGTCAGTGTAAGATTTCGAATTTTCTAAAATACTATTTTTTCTTGTCATATTTATCTTTAATTTTCAATTAATCTTTCATATTAAGTACTTGTAACTTTTCCAGCTGCCCCTAATAGCTATGGCATGTTTGTATTAATTTCTATTATTTTGGCAATATAAAGGTTTGATAGAATACAAAGCTGCTAGTTTTTTCTGGTTTATTACTTTTTAGTAAAATTACTCAGGTGATTATAGAGTTTCCGCTGCTCTGATTGGTGGAGGCTGACGCAATATCCTGGCTATAATCACCTCACGTGGAGTGATTATAGCTGACCTGTGAACAAAATGGTTGCCTCACTTAATTTGTTGATGTTTCCGAGAAAGAAATCAACGCGATGAAAAAAAATATACTGTTTCCAAAAAACACCAAACGTGCAACAAATATTGGAATAATTGTTTTATCATTACGACGATTTGCGCTAATAAATGAAAGTAGAAAGGTTTCATATGTCAATACACGCGATTGAGCAAATGACAACAAACACGACTTTGCACAAACTGATTTTCCTTTATTTGACAGAATGGTTTTAATAAAAAACCCAATTTACAACAAAATTTGAAAGTATCGAGGTGAATAAAATGAATCAATGCCTCTCGAAGCTTTGTGTTTCCGCTGGGAGAAAAGACGGAACTTTTTATGAAAGAACAAGTTTGCTGCAAATACGAGCGGCTGTCGATCGCCATCTCGAGTCGACACTGCACATTTAAAAATTCTCACTGCGATAACCAATTGTTTAGTGAAGCCAATAAAATACCAAAATCCTACCTGAAACAGCTTGTCAATGAAGAAAGATTCAAACAACAAAAGCAGCTTCGTCGCGTTTTAGCACAGAATCCACCTGTAGTTCCTTCAAGCGATTGACCATTTAGCAGACCCGAAGAAAGCTTCTAGCTCCAATGGCTATCCGGGATCCGGGAATCCGGGAGGAATTTTCCCCTCTGGAAGTTTCCTGAATGGCTCATTTACTTTCAATGTTAATGTAAACAATTGTGTTTGATTTTTGACTTGACTTTGCCGGTTATTGCAACTCTTTTAGCTTAATTTGTGGCTGTTGTTTTTAAACACAAACCGTTAAAACTGTGTTCACTTTGCTTTTTTCAATTGGTCATGTGATCTGCGTGCGCTGCTAGCTGCTGTGCAATGACGCATGGCAATTTGAATTAATAATAACACAAAACACAACTACGTTTTTCCATTTCTCGCTTGGCAATTTTTCCGCTGTAATCACCTGAGTAATTTTACTAAAACAATTATTCGCCTCAGCCTTAGTGAATATCTGGGTTATGAATAATCCCCGAGAAGATTATTTACCAGATATTCACTTCGCCCACACGGTGCATTCCAACGTGCAGTTATTGTCTTCACCATTGTTTTCTGTCGCCGTCGTCAGTGTTGCCGTTCTCGTATCTTAAGCTCGCTATTGTTAATAAACAGAACGTATCAAGAAAAATAAGTTACATGAAGGCATGGTCAATCAGACGCTCCCTCCCCCCCCCGTCTAATCTCAAAAGTCTGCAACCAGTTGCCTTAAAATTTGGTATGTTTAACAAGTATCAAAGATACTTCCAATTAAGCGTAGTCACGTGGCACTTTATTTGTTTTCATGGCAACCGTAGCGAAGAAAAAATTTACCAAATGTAAAATCGGTGTCTTTCAATTATATTTATCTAACCGATATAAAATCGATGTAAAAACTTTGCACTTGTAATTAATATATATTAGTTTCAAATTATCTTTAAAATAATTTATGCCACGTAATATCTTATTAGTTTCCATAGTAACGAGAGCAAAGAAACGTCACAATTGCGAAACTGTCTACACCAAGGTGTTGCAAACGGTTAAGAGTATTGACATTTCGCTTGGCAAGGTAGTTGCACATGATCAGCTAATTCATCTTAAATTGAATAAAATTAATAATGTTGCCATGGCAACGACTTCAATAAATCCAAAATGGCGGCTTTCAGCCCAACTTTTGGATTTTTTAAATTGTTTTAAAAAGTTCTAAAAAAACTATAAATAATCACAAACATGAATTTCTAAGAAAAACTACTGAATTTGTAACAATGTCAAAAAAATAACTAAGTTAGAGTCATTTTTCAGGCGGAACACCGTTTTTGAAAGCAAAAAACGAGTCTCGTGGTTTCCTGTGAAACGATGACGTTATCACATAAGGTTCAAAAGATATGTTATTAATCAAAGATTAGTTTTGCGGAAGGTTTTGGCAATCGGTAAAATAGCAAGTTTTTCATCCCCAAAAAATCGAGAGGGGGTGGGTCAAAATGACTTCTAGGGTTGATTTAGTTCATTGGCATTTGTAGGTGCACACAAGCGCACAGGAACAACCTCCGTCCAGGCAACCTTGAAAGTGAAGAAGATCATTAAGCACAAAGGGTTTAATACGAAAACTCTTCGAGATGATATTGCACTGCTTCAGCTGGAGCGACCGGTGAAATTGAGTGAAAAAGTGAACACAGTTTGTTTACCCACTGAAAAAGTGGCTGTTGGTACTAAATGCTACATAACAGGTAGAAATACGTCACCTGTTAATACTAAGTGCTGCATAAAAGATTTGTAACCTGTTTGTATTAAGTGCTATGCATGAAAGTTTTGTATCATGTTGGTAATAAATGCTACATAACAGGTTTGTGAGCTTTTGGTATTTGGTGCTGCATAACAGTTTTTTTAACCTGTTGATATTTAGTATATTAACCCGTCGGTATTAAGTGCTACATAACAGATTTGTTGCCTGTCTGTATAACAGGTCTGTAACCTGTTAGTATTAAGTGCTGCATAACAGGTCTGTAACCTGTTAGTATTAAGTGCTGCATTTCAGGTTTGTAGCCTGTCGATATTAAGTGCTGCATAACAGGTCTGTAACCTTTTGGTATTAAGTGTTGCATAACAGGTTTGTAGCCTGTCGATATTAAGTGCTGCATAACAGGTCTGTAACCTGTTAGTATTAAGTGCTGCATAGCAGGTTTATAACCTGTCGGTATTAAGTGCTGCATAACAGGCTTGTTTCTTGTCGGTATAAGTGCTGCATAACAGGTTTGTAACCTTTCGTTATCATATCAAGCTTTGGGTTGCAATTATCCATGCGAGCATGCCTAATCCTAGCAAAGGCCTCGCTATTAATAAAGAATGGCGTTTGTTTGACAAGCAAAGCCAGACGAGTGACAAATTTATCGGAAGCGACAAAAGTGACAAAACATAACACATGGGGGAAGGGGTTTGTGTTTGATTGTCGCAGGGAAAACTCTAACACAGGCTGGGCTTAGTAGTTTCTCGTTGAAGTTTCTCTTAGTGTTCAGGATTGTAACCTGTCGCTATTCAGTGTTATATAACATGTTTGTAACCCGTTGGTACTAAAGGTACAGAATAGGGTCATTAAAAAGACTTTGAAGACTTCAAAAGCCTTATATTATTGTTTAGAATTTGCTGAAGTCCGTCAAATAATGAAACTGTTACGCTTTAGGTACTTGAGCCTACACGGGTAAATCTTTAAAAATTGATTAACTCTGTTTGATCCTAAGTACATTTTAATATCCCCAAGGCATATTTTTAAAGTCAACATATTTTGTAGTTGATTTTACTCATTTTATGATTATTTTTCTGATTTCGGATGTATAGATACAATAATAGAGGTTTTAAGTGCTTTTTCTAATATAATTGTTCAAGGTTGGGGCAGAATTGCTGGAGGTGGAGCTCTCCCAGATATTTTACAACAAGCTGTTTTACCAATTGTCGCTCATAAAACGTGCAAGAGAAAATATGGAAAAATTTTGAAAAAACGTCCTCATCTTTGCGCTGGTTCAGGAACAGCGGGAACTGCAGGAGGCTGTAATGGTGACAGCGGGGGTCCGCTGGTCTGTGAAAAAAATGGGCGTTGGGTACTTCATGGTGACGTAAGCTTTGGCTTACAAGGTTGTCCTACAACTCATTATACTGTGTTTGCTCGGATATCTAGCTACATAAAGTGGATAAAAAAGAGTATTGGCTAAAATCGAGGTAAAGCCGTTTTAACCAGAAATTTGTCTTCTAGCTAGCAAACAAAAAACTGTGTTAAGTAACCTTAATTTTTCGTTGAGTGGTTTCTCGTGCTGTGAAATAACATGAAAAGCCGTTTTGATTTGCTGTGTAGTTTTAAACAAAAAACTGATGACCTATTTAGCTATCGACTATATTTACTGTCTTAGTTCCAGAAGAGGGGCTTGTAAGATGCTGCCAGCAAAGGGCAGCTAACGGCTTATTAACCATTAACCTTGAATAACTATTTATCCATAGTTTTTCAATTATCATTTAAAGATTTTTCAGTGTATATTCGTTTAATTCTCAGTGTATATTCGAATAGTTCTCAGTGTATACTCCAATAGTGACGTTTTATACTGTAGTGCTATAGATGATATACATTCAGTACATCATTTGTATTTTTTTATATTATTAAATGAAGATGATATAACAAAATATATAACAAAGTGCAGCACTTGTTTCGTTTCATTTTTTTCACCTGATATATCTGTCTATTTAATCTATTTCATATTCAAGATGTGAGGTCACAATGTTTTTTGTAATTGTCAAGCTAAAGTTGACGAGAGACAGAGTTGAGGATGCTTGTAGCATTTATATATATACACAACTATAGAGAAGTGTGGTGGCTGCCGAATCATGTTGTCCTGATTATGGAAAGGTAGAACGATCACAATCAGTGAATAGAAATGTACACCAACAAAAAACTACAGAGTACTAACCCATTTCATAAATAACTCCAGGAAAACAAATTATGTCTTTTCAAACAGATAATATTCCAAACACAAAACTCAGGTCTAAGTTGTAGTCTACTTACTATTAACTAATGGGACAGAGTTTGGTTGTAATAAACCTAACCACGAACTCGTGCGCAGCTTAGGTCCGTCATGGGAGTTATGGCTTCTAGATACAAGGACCTTGTGTCCTTTTTCATTGGCCTGGTTATGCAGAGCCGAAATGAGAGCTAACTGCTGCCACTTCCTCAGCACACAAACTGCGCACTCGTGGTTCAGTTCATTTTGGTTGAATCATAAGCTAAAAGAAGGGTATTCGATATGCCAATCACTCCTCCTACCTTTTCCTTTCTTTGTTGGTACAATAATGCACGTATTCTCAATATTTTTAATATTCTTTTTTTCCAGGAAGTAAACCATGCTGGGTGAAGATTCTCACTCCGCTAGCTGTCGTCGTTTTAAGTTTGAAGTTACTTAATTACTGTAGCACTGATTAGAGGTAAAGAATAAACTTATTTTGAATTGGCTATATTTGTTATCTTTTCTTTGGTTCGGGATGAAAATAAGTGCGAAGAACTTGATTTGCGGCATTCTAACTAGACACAAAATTGATTTCGAACGTGCAGCCATTTTCTTTGTGACCTTTATATGTAGAAAACAATTTTGAAAGAAATAAAGCGCAATGCATCAAGGTAAAACAGATTCTTACTGCACTTTTCGTCAGTGCCGTGGCGCTGAACAATGTTGAGGAAAAAAACAAAAGCACAACACTAACCCTTAGTCGAATCAGGCCTAGTTAATATTAACCGGTTACCCAGCTCCATTTCTATCTTTGTTATCGAGGGACAGTAAAATCTCAATTAACCTAAGTGGTAACGTGGATAACGACGTGTTTAAGGGTAACGACGTAATTCAAAACAATGTATGATTTGCTCAAGGTTGGAGTGAAAAAAAAATATCTAAGGCAGCTCACTTTGCCAGGGTAAACCCCCTCAAAGAAAAATTACACTGCAACGGAACTGTTAGACTACCCGTCAGCTGTACAATGGTTACACAGGGCGTGCGCGCGATGCGAAAACCGAATAGAGATTTTGCACACGTCACGTGGCCAACATAAATTTTTCTTAAATTACATTATTTTAGCCCAAAAATGCATAGCTACGTGACAAAATGCTGTTTAAGAAATGCAATGCAAAAAGATATTTTGGCAAAAAATTATTCATTACTTCTTAAACAGCATTTTCCCACATAGCTTTGCATTTTTCGGCTAAAATAATGTATTTCAAGAAAAATATATGTTGGTCACTAGACGAGTGCAAAACCTCTATATATTGTATAAATTAAGCAACAGTGGAACAGTGTATCTCATCAGCAACTTTAAAATACTACCTTATTTGCCATTATTTTTTAACTTCGAAGCAAATGCAAATTGATTGATTGGTGAAGGGGGGGGGGCTTATTAGACTAATTAGAGAGTTAACGAAGGGGGCTTTTTAAACCATAAAGCTCTTGACGGGGGGCTTATTAGAGAGGGAGGCTTATTCATATAAATGCTTAACGAATCAAATGTTGTGACGCTATAATGACGTCTGGTGTTTTAATTACAAATTGTTACCACTATCGTGTAAGGCTTACAACATTTATCAATTGACCAAAATTTCACATGTTTTGGATGAATAACAACAAAGTTACGATGGGTTAATCCCCACCCCTATCCCCAAAAAGCCCAGGCTAGATAGAGTTAATGTAATAAAAACCCTGGTACGATGACCATAAATACAACAATAATCGGTGGCATATATAATTGTTATGGTATCTTGGCACGGTTTCTCGATGTAAAGTTAGGGCTAACCCATGAAGAAACCATCTTTTCAATATATATATATATATGTTTCTTTGCCAAATTTTCGGCTTTTTAATAAAATTTGGCAAAGAAACATTTGTGTTTTAGCAAGTTAATTGTA
>JAOBRD020014013.1:0-10740 GCA_027575215.2 Hydrozoanthus sils
TAAGTGAGAATGAAAGGGATTCTCTCTTCACTGTTTGAATCAGCTGGCGTAAGAGCCATCTCCCTACCGACGTTTTGGACACGAGTGAGTGCCTGCTTGATGACGTGATCTGGATAACCACGTTCAGAAAAAAACACAGACCAAAGAGATTACTCTTTCAGTCATAAAAGAACTAATTCATGCATTTGTGTCATTTTGGCCGGTGTGGACAGCCTACCATTCAAGGATCAAATTTAAGTAGATTTCATACAAGACTCCAGGTCGTGTGTCTCTTCCCTGTACACTCAAACTTTTTTCATATTTTGAAAAAGGATCTTTGTTTTAGAACGGATTTACAAAAAGAGTAACGACAAAATCTTGTTTGCCGTTCTCGTAGTGGTAGATGATATCGTTACTCAGAGTTTCTAGAATTTGGTTTACATTCTCCAGAACAATATAGAAGTATTTTTCCACATATTTTAAAGAAATTCACGAAAAGGCTTATAGGTAATTAATATAAATGTGCCCTGCAAAAAATGGAGCTATCATTTGCAGTACTGAAGTCAGTTTTTATATCAGATCAGTTGTGTGAAATCGATGTATCAGTCAGGAATAACTGACGCTTATGCATTTATCTGAATGGCTTCTTGGTACAAACTTTACTTCTGAATAATGGCAATAAATAATCCAAAAAATCTCCGAAAAGTGGAGCGCAAAAACAACCCAGAGCGAAGAAACGACGTGGTATGACATACCGTTATTTAGTACAAAATTTCATTATTTAGGTATTTTACAATTTGCCAGATTCTTGTGAGGCTAGTTTTTAAAGGAACACAATTTTCACATTTCAGGCTGATTGTGTTCTTATTTCTTTCGAATATGGTACTTTATTAACCAAATTTCAGACTGAGTATTCTTAATCCAACTTGTTCTTTTATATGCGGGTGTTTAAGTGCATTTAGAAGGCAGTCACCTGTTGCCCAAAACTCACGAGTGCTTAAAATGATTTTGGAAATCAGAAGCCACGTTATAACACTTGTCCTGTAGTGTTGTTTTGGTGAAGTCATTGTTTTCAGATAGCATCGTTTTCCCCGTCCTCATTAGAAAACAGCCTTTTTAAACGGCATCGTTTTCAAATTACTCCACGCTGGAGAGCGTTTTCAAATGGCTCCGTTTTCGGTGATCGTTTTCAGCGTTATCAGGTGGACGATAGCCGTATCCGGAGCAAAAAGTCTCCGTTTTTTTTTAACAACGCATACGTGTGGAGGGGGGGGGGGTCAATCGCCCCCCGTCTTACTTCAAAAGTATGCAAACAATTGCCAAAAAACTTGGTATGTGTAATAAATGTCACGTGAACTTTCAAATAAGTGTGGTCACGTTGCATCTAACTGGTTTGCAGGGAAACCGTAGCACAGAAACAACACCTCCAAGTGTAAAATTGGTGTTCTTCAAGGTTATTCACCTAATCGACGTAAAATCGATATTAAAACCTTGCACTTCTAGTTAATATTTATAAGTGTTCAATTATCTTTCAACTAATTTAAACCACGTGATCTTTGACTGGTTTCCATGGTAATGAGAGCAAAAAAAATGCTAAAACTGTAAAACTGTCGACACCAAAATGTTGCTAACGGTTAAGAATAATGACATTTCGCATAGCAAGGTAGTTGCGCATGACCAACTAACTGAAAAAAATTAATTATGTTGCCATGCAACCACTTCCAAAAATCCAAAGGGGCGGCCATTGGCTAAGTTTTGGATTTTGTAAATCAGTTGTTCAAAAAAGTTCTAAACCAACTACAAATCTTTATAAACATGAATTTTCAAACAAGAACTACTGAACTTGTAACATTTTTGACAAAAACAATTAAGTTTCAGTCATTTTTTAGGCAAAATACCGATTTTGAAAGAAAATAACGAGTTACGCCGTTTCCTGTGAAGACTTCATCAAATTAAGTTTAAAAGATGTATCATTAATCAAAAAACAGTTGTGCCAAACCTTTCGGCAATCAGTAAAATAGCACGTTTTTTATCCCAAAAAAATCGGTTAAAGGTAAACTTTATTCGTCGTGTACATGCCGTCTATCACCTATATTGCTTCAATATTTAACAACAACAACAACAGTTTATTATTATCTTCCTATCTGAAATACAAAAGTGCACACTACCTACAAATAGCAAGCTAGTCTAGGCAGGTTGCGTGAGGACGCTATTGATAATACAATAGATTTGTAAAAGAATAAAACAGAAATAACTACTATGTTTTAAGCAGGCAGCTATTTATGGGCCAATTAATAGATTGGCTGATTTCAAATAAGGCTTTTACAAGAAAAAGGGAAAAGACAGTATTTCTACAATGTACTAATAAGTTTCTCCACGTCAACATAACTATCAAGTTGTGTTTCTGAAGAAGCAAATTTGTTATCTCTTTCTTAAATATATGTTTCAGGAGATTCCTTAAATTTTCTGGAACACTATTCCAGATTTTTGCTCCAATTTGTGCAAAGGAGTTTTTATATTGGTTTGTTCTGGAATAATTGATATAGTAATTACCAACGGTTGATGAGTGTGTGTTATAGTTATGCATTTAGCGAGTACGAACAAACATATCTGAGAGAGTAGATGGGACTGAATTGTTATGCACATCAAGCATTAAAAGAGATGTGAGCTTGTAATAGAGTAAGTTTATCGGCAGGACAGGACACAAAGTAAGGTACAGCATGGGAATTAAAGTTGGCAAAGTTCTTTTCCATATGAGATTTGGCAGCCTGGCCACAGGCAATCAGGCCATATGATAGGTACGGGAAAATAGGTGACTGATAAATATTTAGTAGAATCAAAAAGGGGGTGAAATGTCTTAGCTTACAGACAATACCAACATTTTTGCTGATTTTGGATGCAATATAACTTATGTGGTGTTTCTAAGTGAGATTGCTGTCATTGAGGACTCCTAAGTACTTTACATAATCTTTACGTTCGAGAGGAATAAAGGTATTAACATTGTTATCATATATTTTAAGATTTACCTCGTAGTTTAGTTTTTTTTGTGAGGATGGAAGATAACGAAATTAGTTTTCTTTGTATTAAGGGAAAGTTTATTTGAGGTAAGCCATTCATGGACCCTTATTAATTCCTCGTTTACAGTAGTTTCAAGTCTTTTAGGGTTCTTGTCAGAACAGATTAAGTTTGTGTCATCTGCAAATAAATATAAATTTCGTTTATCTGAAGCATTATAAATGTCGTTAATATAAAGAAGAAACAGTAACGGTCCTAACACAGAACCCTGTGGGACACCACATAGTGTGTTTTCTTTTTCGGAAATAAAGCAATCAACTTGTGTTGTCTGGACTCTTCCGTATGAATATGAGGAAAACCTAATGTTGACTGTTCCTCGAGTACCGTAGTGACTGAGTTTTTGTAGCAGGATTGAATGATCAACAGTGTTGAACGCTTTCTTAAGGTCAATAAAAACGCTGAAAGAGAACATTACCTTGTTAATTTGCCTGAATTTTATTCACTATATCAAGTATTGCGTGTTCAGTCGAGCGATTGTTACGAAATCCATACTGAGACTGGTGGAAAACGTCATGTTTGTTTAAAAATTCTTTTAGTCGACGATACATAATTTTTTCAAAAAATCTATTAAAAATTGTAAAAAGCGATATTGGTCGATAGTTGGAAGTTTCGTCACCATCTTAAAAACTGGAATAATTTTTGAATGTTTAAGTTTAGAAGGAAAATGATCACTTTCCACAGATGCATTTAATAGGGTCGCTAGTGGCGTAGCACTTCAACAAACTAGTGGGACAGGAATACAATCCATTTGCTTTGTTTGTAGGAGTCAGCATTATCTCAAGCTCAACTTCTGATGGATGAATTTTCTCAAATACAAAGGAGCCACTATAGCCCGTGATTGGCAGGTAATCCATGAATTGTTTATTACTTGCTGGTATTTTTGAGGCAAGTTTTTGGCCAATGGTTGCAAAATGAGTATATATTTGAGTGCTCACGAGAGTCGTGGGATAGGCGGTCTGAACTTCTTAATGTATTTATAACTCTTCTTCTTTCTACGGTTGATAAGATCATTAATGCCCTCCCATATCTTTTTCATGTTGTTCATATTTAACTGGAAATAATTATCAAAATATAGCTTCTTACTTAAGCGTGTTAAAGCCAGAATCTTATTTCTATAGTGTTTAAAGCGATCCGTATCACCCAATGATAATAATCTGTTTTTTGTTTGGATGGATTTCCTTATTCCTTTTATTATCCAGGGTTTTGAAAAAAAAATTCAATTTTCGTTTTGAAATGGGCTTGAGGGGGGCGTGGTTATTTACTAGTTTATCTAATTTATTATAAAACCGGGTAAATAGCTTGTCAACGTTAGTTTGATTGTCGGGGGAAACCCCCGTCCAGACTACTTGCGATACATCTTTAACAAAGTTTTGTTCTGAGAAGTGCGAGTACCAGGGATCTCCTGGTTTGGCTCTTTTCTATAAGGGTATCGGTAATGCAAAATTGAGTGAAGTGATCGCTTATATTGGAAATTATATTACCGCTTGTAATTTTATCTTGCATATTGTTAGTGAAAATATTATCACTGAATTAATGTCGTATATTACTTTGTGAAATTTATTTTTAGCAGTTCGATAAACTGAAGGCAGTGTCTGATAATAGTTTCAGCTGAGCTTAGATATTTTGATTTCAAGTTGTATGTTTCATTGTTTCATTTCTTTGCGTTTTCATCAGTGGAGGGCTGCGCAAGAGAGTACAAATGTTCTCTATTGGTCAATCCTTTTTTTCCCAACTTTATTGATATTTTAGTTACATTATTTACATTGTATTATTGTAATGTATATTTCTTGTAAGTACTGATCTTAGTGCTAAATTCATTACACTAATGTATAATTACAACGTTTTTCTAATCCTAGTTTCTTAAGGTTCTTCCAATATATTACTGAGTGGAAAAATAAAACAAAAACAACTTCAATTATTGCATACTAAATACACTAAATATACCTGTGACATTTTTTTCCAACCTTTCCGTTATATAGACTTTAACGGATTGAATTTACAAAAATGAAACAGTACGATGCAAGAAGAAGTGGTAAAATAAAATTAATAAGGTTCCAGATTTTACAAGATCTATAGATATTTTGTAAGTCAGTCATTCTCCCTCACTTGACTGAAAAATGCGAAAAGAAAAATTCTTCAGAGGAGCCCATTTTTAAATAGTGTCATTTTTATTTGCAATGTAACGTTCGGTTCTATATTTTGTTCTTGTTAACTAAATGAATGGTGAAAAAAGCGGAAGGACACTTTCCTTTCGAGAGTTCCATATATAGAATTTTCCAAGAACTAGAAAGTGATTAAGTAAAGGTTCTTCAATTCCGATTATACATAATATAACATCTTTTTGACACAATGTCAGTGGCTTTTTTGATAGAGAGTACCATAATTTTTCAAAATGTGTCCAAAATTCTTTCGAAAATTTACACGAATGAAAAAGGTGGTCACGAGTTTCAGAAGGCGCATTACAAAAGATGCAGAGATCACAGGAAATGTACCCGATTTTTGCGAGACGGGAGTTCGTGAAAATGATATCATTTAGTATTTTAAATTGGAAACTTTTAAGAAATGTCTCTGAACCATTCTTGTTAGCAAGTCGATAGGCTTCTTGGATGTTATGGCTATCTAGATTAAAATCTGTTTTTAAATTTTTCAAAACCTCTCGATGTTTTTGCTTTTAACTGGATTAATAGATTATAAGCGACTCGTTTTTGCAATACTTCATGTCGTATTTTTTGTCACCGATATTAAAATGAAATGACACACTAAATTCCTATTTTTTCAAGTATGGAGGAACCGCACTACGCAGACCCGTCCATTGAAGAAAATTTGCGTTTTTCAAACCTTTATATTTCGCTTACTCAAGAGATATCCAAGGTACCTATGTTGAAATTCAGATCACGGCATTGTATAACGCCAGCATTTACATCTTTTGGGTAATATATCGGTTTTCCATCAATTTTGATACATTAATGGTTCCACAATATATTTTCTCCCTTTAGTTCTTTGGCAAAATTATCGCGAAATTCCGACCACCATTTGAGTAATTCCCATTAGAACTGCAAATCAATTTTGTATTCAACAATGTCGTAATTGCAGTTGAGCCAACAGCGATCCGTCATAATCTTTTAGGATGTATTGAAAATAGCTTTTCCATGGAACAGAATTTTAACCTAGGAATCTTCCGATCCACAATAATCTCGAAGATTTATAAAAGTCTGACGACATCAGTCAGGTTAAGGCCTTCAAATTCAATCGAATTTATTGTGGCTGCTCTAGTTACTTTATCTTGACTATTCCACAAAAATTTATAGACCATATCATTCAATTTGGCTACGAATTCCTTCGGAGTGCAAAGTACCGAAGCCACAAACATAAATTATGACTGTTGTTTTCCAGCCCTCGCCATTTCCAAAGCTGTATTTGTTCTTGAATGAGTTTTAATTTTTCAAAGAAATTTTTGTTAACAAGTTCTTCTTGATCATACGAGAAATAAATCCAAAGAACTTTTACACATTTACACCATTTTATACCTAGCGGAGTGGAGGTGTTGTTACGGGACGAGCCGATCCACATTACTTCAGTTTTCGTGTAATTAGCTTTTAGACCGGAGCACATTTCAAAGAGGTTGAGTAGCTTGAATAAGGCTTTGGCAGATTCAATGTTCCTTGAGGTACGTCAAGTCATCTGTATACTGAACAGTCTTGGAACTAATGTTTCCCATACAAATACGAATGGCAATCGGAGTTACGAATGGCAATCTCCAATAGTTCGATGGCAGTCGTAAAGAGATATGGGGATAAAGGGTCCCCTTGCCTTACTCCTCTATTAACATCGAAGTATTCTGTGCAGAAGCCATCGTTAATATTGCAACTGCTTACGTTTATTTAAAAAGTTTCAATCCAGTTAATTAGACTTGGGCCAAAACCAAATAAACCTAAGGCTTTAAATAAAAAATTCCACTCAAGACTATCGAAGGCTTTTTCAAAATCACTAAACAGCAGCATTCCTTCATTGTTTACATTCTTTGTGTGGTTCATGATGTCTATAATCGATCTGACTGCCTCCCCGATATATCGATTTTTCACATAACCGGTTTGATTATTGGTATAATTATTGGAAGTACCCTGATAACCTGGTTTGTGATTACTTTGGAGGCTATCTTGGAATCAACATTAAATAATGAAATTGGTCTCCAGTTTTTTTTAAAAAGGTTCTGTCTTTACCCTTCTTGTTGATAAGGGTAACAACTGCTTGTTTTTGTGTACGCGGCATTTCTTTTGCATCGTACGCTTCATTAAAGGAGTCGACCAGAAAGTTTTATAAAATTCTATTGGAATTCCATCGTTTCCCGGCGATTTGCCCGTCGCAAAGTCTTTTAATAGATTTTCACACTCTTGTAGTTGTATCTTTCCTTCGCATAAACTGTGCATTTCGTCTGAAAGTTTTGGAATATGCATTTCGTTAAAGAACTGCTCCGTCTCGACTGCGTTTAAGTCTGTGTCTCTACTTTTGGAGAAAGTTTTGTAGTATTCCTTTTGTGCTTCCACTATCTTATAGGGGTCAGAGGTTATAACTTCACTAACGTGTAGTTTCCTTTTAGTTTTCTTTCAGTATTCAATAGTCAAAAATTTTGCTTTATCTTTTAATGCATTTTGATTTTTTTACATGTAGCCGTAAAGCATCAACCCCTGCAAAAAATTTCAGAACTCAAGTTCAATCAAACTTTATACCTTTAATTCAAGTTTGATGCTACAGAGCTTTTGATATTCATTTTTGATATGATGTAAAAATTATCTTTGATTTGTAATTGAGAACTCGACTAATTTATTAGCCGCTAATAACAACAAATAAAAACTAAAGAAAAAACTAAATCAGTTTATGTACATTATTCATTTACTACATAAGTGCAGGTGATATCAATGATAATCGAAACAGAAGCTAGAAACAAGAAACTACAGTGTATCTTGTGGTTGTGCCGGTTTTCATATCATGAGATAACAATGAGTATAGGAAATATCTTCCTTCAAATGGCAAAATCAAAATGACAGATTATTGTGATACAGCTGCATGGTAAAAAAAATCTAAACTTTATTTCTGCAGCAAAACTTCATTCAAAACCGCCAGACTGTGAAATGTAGCAAGAATTGTTTCAGGGCTGTAGGAGGTTTTGACGTCAACACCAGTTCGAATTTGTGTGCGCAAAAGGAGTGTGGATTACGTGTGATTTACGTTAGTTATGTCCAACGGTGCATTGTAAAATACTGCTGTATAATAGTCATCCAAAACACACTCTCAGTTCTATTCCCTTTTTATAGCTTCAACATTTTCAGCATCTCTGCAGTGATAATACTGATTTCTTAACAAATTCGTTCTTTCTTTATCAACTGACAGTTATGTACGGCACGGCCCGGCGCTATTGCTGACAGCGCTAAACAAAGGGTTTTTATATCAACCGTACCGCTGCACTCACTTACAAGGCCTGTGTCGACAACGATCGCATTTCATTTTTCTTTGAACCTTTAATTCATCTCGCCAACAGTTGTGTAAAACAAACTGCTAATCGCAGTTTTGTTTTACTTAACTCGGATTCTAGTATTTCTAATATTTGCAGACAACGCCCTCTTTTTCGCGCCTATTTTTTGGTCAAAGCTTCTGATATAAATAAGATTGGCACTTCACATGGTCCCGGCAAACGATGCCTCTCACTTATTTCTTTTTGCTCGTCGTTCCTCTGTCTAAGGTCCTATAAGTCTACTCATTACCAGAGTTATAGGAATTTTTTTCCATAGGGTTGCAGGAATTTTTTTCTAAATCTTCCACCCTCCCCTCCCCCTCAAAAATCAAACGGTCCACCCCTTTTAAACCGTCCTTTAGCCATTCCCCGACGGTACACGTTTGAACGTATCGTTTAAAACAACCGAGTTTCAACTGCTTCGCAAAAATCATTTTCTTCAAAATAACAGCATTGTTAGCAAAGAAAGGGATTTGTATTTATTTAAGTTTGGTATTGAAGGGCCGTTTAGAAAAATCGAGGTTTTATGAGCTATTTTAACCTCGCAAAGTAGGTGAACGAGCCATCACATTAAAGCGTGGTATGTTCGCACATCCGATGCAGTTTTCGTTCATTTTTGTTGTTTCCGGCTTACTATACAAAGACTCATTATATAAGACAGAAAACTACAAACCACCGCAAATGATGACGTAAATCTGTTTTGCTCACATTGTTATAAACTGTTATGTGCTCTTACGGAACTAATAGAGTATTCAGCGTAGTAATTGCTCACGGAGCGGTAGCAACGTCAGTGGTCCATATTCCGACGTTTACCTCCGTTTGCCATATATGGTTGGTTCGACCACTCTAAGGACTTTTATGCTACCTACACTATGCTAACGAATTTTTGTTATCTTCAGTGTAACTGGTTCATTTTCTATTTCAAAATAAGAGATCCACAGTTTGTATTCTGCAGCGAAACTAAGACAAACAATATCTCACGAGCCGAATCCTGCGACATTCTTTTCAAAACAATTCTAACTGTATTCATCTTTGTATATATTACAGCATATAGCTCGTAATATGTCATCGATTGTCAAGTTGAGGCCTGTACTTTTTTATTAAAGAAAATCAATGCAACATATGTTTCACCGATAAATCAACACCATCGAACAGAACTTGTTTTCAGTGTTTAGGGTCTGTGAGGTCTGTCCGAATGAGTTTTTGTTAAAATTGTTTTAAAAACATCAGGTTCATACGAATTAAGAAAAAAAACCCATGGTTTTCTCAGCCGATTGTTAATTTTATATATCGGATATAGAGCGGATATTATACACGGTGGTGCAAACATATGTCGGACCTTCCACGGGAAAAGGAAGATTAACAACTTTCCGTTTTTACACGGAAACCCGTGTGCAGGCCGTTAGGAAGTCCTTAGAAAATGTGACCCACTCGTTCGAACGACTTCCTCAGTCGTTAGAAAATGCGACCCACTCGTTTGAACAGCTTGCTCAGTCGTTAGGAAAAGAGACCCACTCGTACGAATGGTTTGCTCAGTCGTTAGTAAATTAGACCCACTCGTTCGAACGGCTTGCCCAGTCGTTAGTAAATTAGAACACTCGTTCGAACGGCTTGCCCAGCCGTTAGTAAATTAGAACACTCGTTCGATCGGCTTGCTCAGTCGTTAGGAAAAGAGACCCACTCGTTTGAACGGTTTGCCCAGTCGTTAGTAAATTAGACCCACTCGTTTGAACGGCTTGCTCAGTCGTTAGTAAATTAGACCCACTCGTTCGAACGGCTTGCCCAGTCGTTAGAAAATGCGTCCCACTCGTTTGAACGGCTTGCCCAGTCGTTAGAAAAAGAGACCCACTCGTTCGAACGACTTACTCAGTTGTTTGTCACGACTTTCTCACTCGTAAGTAATCCGTTAGATAGTCGTTTTAATGTCCCTTTTCCTGTGGAAGGTCACATATGAAGTTTATCTTCGAGTGGAGAAAACGAGTAAGCATAGCGAGGCCGATAAACTTCATATGTGCAGGCCAACGTGTATATGTTTTTTTTATATAGATATGAATTTGCACCAAAATGAGCGGGAAAAACAAAGAATCTTCACTTTTGACGATGTTTGCATATAACAGACTGTAAATCTCACATTTCTTCTTCAGTCTTCAAATTTCAGCTAATTATGAGAATATAAG
>JAOBRD020014118.1:0-10740 GCA_027575215.2 Hydrozoanthus sils
TAGCATGGCATAGAAACAAATTCAGTTTATCGGGTAAACAAGTCCAGAGCCAATCTTAGCACATTAATATTAGTAAAGCTGCAAAGTTTCATCAAGATTGGCCGCAAATTGACGGAGATATAAAGGTTAGAAAATGGATAATTTTGCAATGAAAAGATGACCGTCCCGCCTCGTTTCCATGTTTCCCCCATACATTTCTCGGTAATAATAAGGGCAGAAGATCAAGTTTCAAAACTTCATATCTCATTAGTTTTAAGGAAATGTTTACGAAATTTTGCTATTACGGATGCGCTTATTTTGGTGATGGCCACAGTTTCTTAATCTTTTTTATATATTTTTGTGTGAAAAAAGGTCTATAGTGTCTCCAGTTAGGTGCAAGTCGAGGATGTTACTTTTTTGAATAATTGGTTAACAAAATAGTGGACCTTTGCAGCCTGTCAGGGGGGGGGAGGGGGGTGCAACTGCACCCATTGCACCCCCCATCCCTACGGACCTGGCCTGGAATGACGAACATTTGAGACATGGGTTTTACAATATGTAACAACGTGTACGCCTTTTGCAAGCTAGCCTGTTCATGATTGGCTGGCTACAGAGCATGGGTTATCGCCAAGACAAAAGCAGACGATGTAAATTTTTTTATTCATTGGAGTTTCGAATTAATTTATAAAAATTGCAAGCAATGATTTTTTCTTTCCATGCAACATTCAAAAAACTCTACTTGTGTCACTGAAAACCCCCAATAAGGGGGAGATTGGAACCGTTATGCGGGAGACCAGGAAAAAGGGCTGAAAATCTTGAGACTCTCACCAAATGCGGGAGAGTTGACAGCTATGTGGTAATGGCGGGGCTATTTCAGCTATACTAATGCCCTCGCCATGCTAGGCGCATTCTAGCAATGCTATAAAATCAATTTAAATGCTTTGCCTTCTGCTAGCTCCTGCAACCCACTGTCTCATCTCTTTCCCCTTGATCTCCTGTCCTTTCACAATAAATATAAACAGTAAATATATATGTGCAATGATATTATTAATAATGTGATGGAGCTGTCAATTTGAGTTTTTAGTATAGTTGGTAATAGTATCATGGATACTAAAACAGCAAATTGAACTTGCAAAGGTCTTAACTACAGGATAATATATGACATTGTCTTCAAATCTTTACATTCATCACAGAGCCATCCATTATGGTTAACTTTTGCATCCAATCCCAAGCATTCCATGTGAAATAACTTTCTTGGGCAGTTGTTGTAACTGCACTCCACCATCTCCCTGTACTAGCTTCTTCTGCTGCATTTTGTCAAAACTGTCTAACCCCTGCCAAATCCCCCACCAAAATTTTGCAATAATCTAAACTCCTCTCCTCCACAATTTCTATGCCTAATCCCCATCTAACCCCTGCCTAAAGGGTTGGGGGGACAGGGGTTTACACATTGACTGGTGCATAGTTTGGCTCTTGTAACTATTTATGCATTTTATTGCACCTACCTCAATTTCAACTACTTTACATTGGCAACATGTCGATATGCACAAGACATTTCCTTTTTTCCCTAAAAACTACTGAAAATCAAGTAGAATTTTGCCTTCCCTACAATTTGCACTGAAAGTTTCAAACGTAGTTTTAATTAAAATATTCCGTCAAGGCTTTTCAAACAGTAAATTATGATTTTCAATCTCCATCAAATCATTGTCATATAACTGTAACTTTTTATACTTTTGACTTTTTAAATTATTTGTTTTCAATATACCGATGTTATTATTATATGTTTTGTAGCTCAATATTCATACAGTTTTACTAGAGAATTACCCTGCGAGCAGAGCCTCCTTTCCTTCTCTTGCTGCTGAAGAGGTAGAAGGAGGCTCTGCTCGCAGGGTACTAGGGAACATATGGTGTCACTGAAGTCTGGATTTTTTGTTCTAAGTAATAAGAAAATTCAATATCGAATCACCTTGTTTTTCTTAGGTACAATCTTACAGAGTTTGAGCTGATTTCATTAAGTTGTTGTGTCTTCACTTGCCACTAAACTATACACCAACCAATGCATTGCCCTCTGACACATTAAAATAAACAAATTTTATGACTAAGTACTTTGGTCGATTGACCAATGAATAGCAGTTTTTTCCTGAGCTGTGGCTTCTAGTTGGGAGAACTTTAGCACTACAACAGTGGGCATAATCTTATTAATTAGCATATATGGCATGGGGTGACAGTTGGCAGTTTTAATGAGTCCAAAAAGGCTAACTCGGCCCAGTGACCCAAGTCATATATATTATGCTATGCGCCACTGACGAGTCCCAATATGGACAAGACAGTTATCTGGCATTGCAAATTCTGGCTTTATCCCATCTTTTCAATGACATGTTTTTTATCTTGCATTTTCATTGATTTTTTTGGGTCTGAAGTTTTGATGAAAGCAATTTTTCTGGGTTGCAAAAAAAAAACAATTGCTGGTTTCTTTGGGTATTATGTATATTTTGTGTTGATCTCAGTTCTTTAAATGTGAATATAATATAGCCATAGAGTATTTTGGAGTAGACAAATTCTGAAGTTGGGGTAGAAATGTGAACCTCTTTTGGACCCTTCCTGTTCGTAAAATAATTTTATCTGAGTGGGGACCCTGTGATATTGATGTCAGTAATGGATAATACACATTTCAATTTCCATGCTTTGTCATGGCACTACAGCCATTAATCGTTATCTCATCCCCACTGCAGTTTCTATTATTGTTCAACTCGCAACTGTGCATTTCCTCTATGACAGGAGCTTTTGATTTTTTTGATCTTGAAATTACAAAATTTTCTTCAGTTACTTCGTTACTTCCAATAAATTCAGTCCTGATCTCATTAGAGCTCTCCTCTTCATTTTCACTTATCTCACAATCACTTTCATCACTATTTGATGAACTTCCATCACTGTCCCTTTCAAAAACTGCTAAATTCTAAAAAGAGAACAAAATATAAAATCAGTAATAAAGTGAAAGAAATTATTAATCATGGAAGATATAAAACAATAAACTGATATTTATTTCAATGACTGTCAAATGATTTCGGTCCTAACTAAATGAATGCAACTTTAGACTTAACTACCACTGCTGGTCTTCATCAGGTGGTGGTGTTTTAGTTTCTACTCATCAGCTGATCACGTGGTAACCTTCACCTAAAGGCTTTAACTGACTGACCAAACATAGCAAAGAAGGCCACCTACATGATCCGCTGACAAGTACAAAGACAATCCAGCCTACATACAAATTAAACAATTCCAGGCAACACAATCCCTTGATGAAGCTATAGTATAGAGTAGCAAACAGGGCTTACACTCTAAACTCAATTAATAATCTTCAATATTTAAGCCTGCCTCAATCAATGAAGGTGCTTTTCAAGAGGACTTTCTTAAAAATGTTCTAAACCTAAAACTACTGTAATTACACTTTTAAATCTACTGACTATTATTATTACAGATAATAGTTATAAAACATACATTACAACATAATGCACAAACTTCAATACTTGTGTGACATGGTGATAAGCATTATGTGCTTTTATTTTTTTATCAAATTATGACCATGCAATAAGTTGAAATCATATAAAGCTTAAAACCTAAATTCTGAGTTCATTTAAATATGGTTTACTTAAAAGTGTTTATTTTTAAGTTTGCAAATTGCATACATTTTAACATTTAGCTACACAATTTATCTGACTTCCAACCCTAAAATTGCTTTGGCAATTTAAGCCACTGCTGCTATGATGAATATTTGCCAAAAGTTGAGCGAACACTGGTGAAATTTGTTGTTCCCAACCCTTATCTGAAACCCTGGTAGTTGCTTCTGTGTTCATTTGCTTGTGGCCAAAATCATGAGACAACCAAATAGATACTATTTTATTAAAAAATCAGTAACAAGCTAGTAGGTGAGACACAATGCAATTGCACCTCTGATAAGTTTCATTGTCCATAAATAAGAAGTGCACATTTATACTACTACGTATACTGACAGTGTCAATATGTCTATCTTTAATATGCTTATGATGAAATAGAATATTACCATTTCAATATATGGCTCATTACTGCTGACAGCTTCAATGTCTAGTGGTGTGTTTGATTTTATTTCATCTTCAAGTTTCCTGTTTGCTTGCTCCATCTGTGGCAAGAACTCTTTTAGACGGCTTACAACTAGAAGAAAAAAATAAACAAAAACAAATTTAAACTTTCTAAACTTAAATACTTCACAACAGTTTAGGGAATGATCTTTTTAGTATTGCTAATCTATAAGTTCTAATCAAAAGCTAGCTAGCTAGCTAAATCCTTTCTTAAGCCTAAGTGGCTCATAGGGCTGGTGCTTATCTCCGGTTTCTGTAGTGTTAAGTGGATGAGAGTCTTTGACTCCCCCCTGGACAGGACAATAATCTATCACAGGTTAGCCCCCAGTAGAACTGGTATTCACTTACACAGCTGAGTCAACTGGAACAAAGTCAGGTAAAGTGTCTTGTTCAAGGACACAACACAGTGCTCTGACTGGGGCTGGAACTTCAATCCTAGGATTACTAGTCAAACACGCTAACCGCTTGGTCACTGCACCTCTAATCAAAAACATTGATTTTTAAGACTTCATGGCCATTCTGGGAAAGATAAGCGAAGAAGGACCTAGGAATTGAAGACCTGGTAGTCAAGACCAATTTGAAAGCTTATAACCTTGCCAGTACCAATCTGCTGGACAGAAATTCTGGAGGGCCATTGAAAGTCAAAACCACCTAGCTACTGCCTACTGGAACCCTTGGAAACCAGAAGTGGATAGAACTAATTTCTGGGTCTGACAGGCAGGCAAGGATTGAACATTTGTGCAGTCTTCTTTTCGTCCATACTTGCCTTCTAGCAAGAACAAGACAAGAGCCCACACACTGACTGACAAGGGCAAGGTATTGACCTGGTGATGTGCACGGTCTGTCTTTTAATAAATGTGTGAGGACCATTACTTAAAATGTTTAATATGCCACCCTCCTTAGAGGGAATCTCTAAAGCGCTCCTAATATTCCCTGGAAAATGTTATACGTACCATAAAAATAACCTTTTTAGAAGTCTTGCTGCATTTGCAATATTCAATTTGCCACAACAATGATGAAAAGTCAATCCTCTCGATTGAAGACTGGTCGCCAGAAGTGATGTAGACATGAGAATTTGGTGCTGCAATACTTGCTTGCAAAACACTTTCAACTATTTTCAATCATGATTCATTGGTGTAAGGCTGGTGGTTGCTCAAACACTGTGAAAGGCAGATATAGCCTGCACTCATTGCCTTCAAACTTGTGCGCTTGAGTTCTCATGGCTATGTCATAGGTTACATACATGTATCATAGAAGCAGAGCAATACTTCTGGTTGAGAAAAAAGGCAAAATTCTGCTTTTCAATCACATTTTTTGAGTTTTCGAGTTTTCATGCAGTTGTTCTTACTCATTTTACTAACACAGTACTTAGGGCACAGGCAACATTTTAACCAAATACTGAATATGTGACTTTGAGAGATTCCCTTTAAGTAGTTAAGTCAAGAAAATTGTACTGTATTGTTCTTGAAAAAGTTGTCCCAGTCCACTCAGTTGTGTAAATGAGTACTAGCTTCTTCTTGAGGCTAACCTACTATGGGTTAACATCCTGTCTGGGGGAGAGGGGATGGAGGGGTGCCAAATACATTGATACTCACTAGATAGTACAACACTAAAGACTTGAGAATTGAATAGTTATATAAGATTGAGGCAGATCCCCTTGGTTCTGGAGTTCCTAATTTTCAGAAAGATACTCCTTTCACTTCAGTTTTTGTGCCACGGGCTGTGCCAGCTTAAACCAGAACATTTACGTGTCTTGAAAATAAATCTATAGTTACCTCGACAGCAGTTATGATAAAGTATATACTAACTAGTGTACGCTGGTGGGTCATTACTAGGCTATTCCTGGTCGCTTCTAGCCGACTTTTGCACCAGTTCTTGGCAAAACCCAATACAAAAACGGGGGTACAGAGCCTTTTGTGAGCCTAGTTTTACACTATCAACTAGCTAACTAGGCCTATCACCCGAACTTGTTTACGGCATTAGTTTGTTCAACTGACCTGACGAGGCTTCCATTCTGAAAATTTTTGGAGGGCCTTTTTCCTCTGACTTCTTCTTCACCAAAAATTTCATGTTATCTAGCCAAACACATAGATTCTAAACTTGAAACTTGAGCAAATAACAAAGCCGAAGATACTTAGTTCACTAACATTCACCGATGTAAACACGTGTTATTGCATATAAATTATATACAAATAAAATCAGCTGGAGGAAATCGATGTACGTATTTTCTCTGAATAGTTTATCCTACCATTCTTTCTCGGTATATGCAATAAATCTGTAGAGTGTGAAGGTTGTGCATTTTTTCTTTCCCTTGTTTCCGCCATTTTGAAACTTCTCCCGCACGTGCATTTTGTTTACCATCCCATCAGTCCTTGCAAGGGCAATTATTGACCGGAAGTTCCCAATTTCTCGCTTAAATTTCTGGTGCCAAAGGTACGATCAAAATATTCTTCATAACAACTCTGAATAAAAAAGATGTGTATAAAAAAACTTTAAAATTCCTTAAGTAGTTAGATTTCTTTAACTTTGCTTTAAAGGAGCGGATGTGACGTAATTGTGTAATGCCGCTGACAACCGGTTTAAGATTTTCAAGCAAGATCTCGAAGCTGCAACATGGCGTGTTGTGACGCCGAAGAAGAGCTCTTCTTCGACGAAGAAGACCGAATTCTGCCTTGGGATCGGTTCAAGCGATGGATAACCTGCTTTTGCGTTGTTACTTTCGACATAGAACTTGGGCAAGCTATGGAGGTTTGTTACATGATAAGGATTTTTAAAAGCTTATTTGTTACGGGCATAATTTTTTTCGTCGCTCAGTTTTCCTGATGCCGAGAAAATGTCCATGTTGAGCCAAATCACAGTAGGATTTTTTCCCTAAATGTCGTTGACGTGAAGCCTTTTCTTGAATGAAAACACATTTTGACTTTCAGTTGGTCTACCCAAGACATATTGAGCTGACAGACAAAGAGGTAGGGACTGCTGTTTCTCAATAAAGTATGTACAATAAATGTTCTCGGTTTTTTCTTGTGGTAGCCCATGCGATATAATCGGAATACACGAGTTTATACAATCTTCGTTCGTTTTCGAAACTAAAATAGTTTAATTGATGGTTTCAGTAACTTGTTAAGTTTTATGTCTAACTGTAAGAAAGATGTCGATGTTTCGAAATCGTGAACGTTTTTGTTGATGTGTGTTCATAACTGAAACTTAATTTTGTATTTTTAATATGTATTTTATTAGCGTGGGAATCTGAGAAAGACGGGACTGTGGTAGTTGCTGTTCTGATTGTTGATTGAAGCTACAGTGTATGTGTTATGTCAGTATCCTTTCCTGTGTTTTAAAATATTTTTTCAGCTTATTAGAGAGACCGAGACGCGATACGACAGAAAACATATAACCTGGGAAAAGTGATAAGGAATGTCAATACCTCATAACCAAAATATTTCATTCTAAATATTGATTAATTTAATTGTTCCTCCTACAGAAAATGAACATATGCTATTTGTCTTTTCCCGATTCCAACTCAGGTAATGTGTCTTTAATAAAATAGCGGAAAGCTAAGCTCGACAGTTGATGTAGCAAACAGTTTATAGATTAAATGCAGTACACTGAGGCGGGAATAAAGTTCAAGAAATAATATAAAAATAAAGACAAAATAAACGAGAGTAATATATAAATAAACACTGATTTTCTTGTCAAACTTTATATATTGATTTATATCTTAAGGAGGTGATACAAACACTGAAATCTTATATCAAGGCAGTAAAACAATAAAACATGGGCCTCATTCTGAATAGGATTTTTGTTGTCAAGAGTGGAGGTTAATTTTTGTGTCACCTGCTGAGAAACAGCATGGCTTGAATTACTCCCCAGCTGGATAAGGCATATGGTAGCTTTGTCTGTTTGGACATGATGGTCTTGGCGTCTGGCCAGTCAAATTTGATAATCACCAGAGACGAAAACTATGACCCATGATGACTTAAATTGACAAGACCCTATCAATCTTTAGTTGAATCATTTAAATAATTATTGTAGAATTACAATTTTTTTGTCATGTAAGAATTAAAAAGCAAGGCCAATTCAATGTTTGTGAAATATATTTTGTATAATATTTTGACTGGCCATACCAGTCATCATCAGGTACTTTCTGGGGAGGGGGGGAGGGGGGACAGAGTGGGGTGGAGTTACTCCCTGTAATTAGGGAGTCCAATATTTTTGGGGGTAGCTAAAAAAACTGGTGTTAAACCCAGAGCCTGTAGGTATTTATTAATTTTAGACTGCTTGTAGCCTCTTGTTTTGGCAATCATTGATAATTAAATTATAAGAAGTGAAATGTCCTATGGTGAATGTCATATTGCACATGCACTTTTATTATTAATTAGTATTTTTAGGGTAATTGTTAGATCAAGAGAATTTTTTTAGGTCAAGAAAATTTCTATTTTTTTGTATCTTTTAGGGTATTCTGGCAATTTTTCTGGTCATCGTCCCTACCCTTTTTACCTTGGAGCATTCCCCTTCCCCCAGGGCGTTATAGCTAAACCTAAATTCCAGATATTAATTTAGGTATTTGAACAGTTAATAAATGATTGACACAAGGTCCTTGGAGACTTGAAAGTGCCTACAAAGTGAAAAATGTTATAAACTTAATCGATAGACCTTGCCCGTTGAGGAATAGCTGGGAAAAAAATTTATCAAAATCTTTTAAAGTTCTTGAGATATATTTTCTACTGATGACATCAACTTGTAGGCAATGCAGGCAGATTTTCAATTTTTTGAAATCCGCTGCAAATCCTTAAACTTTGGGTGAATTTTATCCAAACTTGGACTGATGATGTATCTTCAGGCAGTTCAAAATAGTTATTAAAATAGTTCAAAATAGTTATTAATTTTTGTTATCCTAGCAACAAACTGGGTTCAAGGCTCCAGATGAGAATTTCCAAATTAATGAGGTTTTTTCATTAAACTAGAAGTTGTGCGACATATTACACCATAATTTCTATTCTTCTTACGATGTAAAAGAAAAAAAAACAAATATTTGGTTTAATTGCCTTGGAGAAAGTATTTGGAATGACAGAAAATGTGTTCTTATACAAATGTGGCCAGGTACTGAGTTTGTTGCCAATATGATAAAATATTGTTACTATTCTGAAGAAAACCTCACATCATAGGTCCAAGTTTTGGTGAAATTCACCCAAAGGTTATGGATATGCAGCAGATTTCAAAAGATTGAAAATCTGCCTGCCAACAAGTTGACGTCATCAGTTGAAAACATTAAAATGTCAATATCTTTAGATTTTTTCACAGTTATTTCATATTTGGCAAAGTCTATCCACTAAGGTAATTTTTCACTTCATAGGCACTTTAAGAATAAGTTGTAAATTGTTTTTAACACAACCCTGAGTTTATTGGAACTAAAGAAATAATTCAATGTTTAAAGATGATTTTTTTGGTAACTTTTTCCCAGGTTGTATGGGAGACACACAGTTTCATTTTAGGATAAGGTGTAGCCCACAAAGTTGTCATAGGTCACCAAACTGTTCTAGGAGATACGAGGGTGAGGTGCCCCAGTCTTACAAAGTAAGCACTCATCTGTAATTAATTAGTTAAAGAGTTTTTTACCTGGATCATAAGTTTTTATATTATTCTCATAAGAATTTAACCCTTTCACCACAAGTGGCCGGTTTTCTGGCCACAGAATTATGAACTGCGAATACCAGTTGCCCAGAGAAACAGGCCAAACTCATTAGCATAATTTATTGTAATTTTGTTCAGACTGGCTGTCATGGACTTTTTTGACTGAAAATATTTGGTAGTGAAACCTGGATTAATTTTTTGTCCAGCCTTTAAAGTTTGAGCTTCATGTCCTTAATTTGAATTTGAAATTTTAGGCTAGGAACTAAGTTACAAATGTTTTACTTTCTAACCAGTAATTTCAAAAATAAATTAAAAATTATTTATTATAGTAATCTTTTAAATGCATATTTTTTACACAGTATACATATCATATATTATTAAAACTCCATATGCAAAGTGTCATAATTTATTGTGAGTTCATTCCTGAAGGTGCACCTGAAGACATCAGGTGCTTTACTGAACTTTGTTTATCTCCATTGTTGCCCCAACAGAGTGATCCTGCACATTTTTATGGTTGTGCTCTCTTTCGTCAAGTGAAAGATCCCAGTATACAGAGGGGATATTTCCAAAAGGTCAGTCTAGCTGTAGACAAGTTTTACTCAGATACTAAAAGCAAATTTTTCCTTACTCCTTTACTACTGGTATAGGTTGTTTGACTCAATTATAATAATAATGATAATGATAATAATAATAATATTGGTTTTATTTCAGCTTTCCATAAGATGGCTCTTCATCTGAAATATTTAGATATGGGTATAAATATAGTATATAAATGTTTAAATATATAAATATATAATTATATGCGTATGTTGAGAAAAAGACATAAACTACACGTTCATCCCTACAAGTCTGTTTTGTGGTTGCCCACTCATCAGGGGATTTAATTAAATCCCTACAAGCCTGTTTCGTGGTTGCCCACTCATCAGGGGATTTAATTAAATCACGAAACAGGCTTGTAGGGATGAACGTGTAGTTTATTTGTCTTTTTCTCAACATACGCATATACTTCGCTCTACTT
>JAOBRD020014224.1:0-10740 GCA_027575215.2 Hydrozoanthus sils
TGCCCCCCCCCCCCCCCCCCCCACCGAGGTCTTTCACAGTACTGACCGAGCTCACTTGGGCAAATATTTTCCTGGACAGACTGAGCAAATGAGGTTATTAAGATATTTGTTACATGGCTTCAGTTTTAGGTCAGTAAAAGGGAACAAACAATTGCTTCTTCATGCTTGTGTTAGTGAGAAATTGGTCCAATAACTTCTGGTCCTATATGAAAGTTATTGGATCGATTTTCAGCCATTCAGCATGCAGGATTTGGTTATTGGCCCTAGAAGTTTGACTTGCATAGTAATAATACAATACATGTAATTGTCCTGTTCATCATTGAAACCATTATCTTTATCATTGACTTTATCAATTTGTTGTGCAGTGTTGAAAGCTTTTAAGTGTGTTAACTTGAGCCAGAAGAGCGCTCTTTCAAACAAGGCTGTCTTGTCTTCAATCCAATACATTAACTGTAAATGAAGCAATCTTAACTTATATTTTTACAGATGCCTCAAGTGGACTGTATAAAATCAGTGATCAATGCTTAATGGAGTTCCCAATGCATGACTGTCAGTTTTAACGCGAGCTCAAGAGTTTGAGCAAACATACTTCAACTTCCACATATAAGAGCATCAGTACATTAGGGAAGTTATCAGCTGACACGATACAGTACCACATGTTCGCGGGCCAAAAAGAAAGGAGAAATTACTGCACAAACTCCAACTGAATCTACAGTCACTTAAATATTTATTATTTTATGGTGGCAAGCAGAATCTCTGTTCGAGACGTAACCAGTTGATTCATTGTTTGAGACAAGGAGTAAGAATGACAGTCTTGGGTGCCACAAATAGTAACACCCTGCAAGACAAGACAGGTTACCCAAGAAAAGGCCAAGTCTATCATGCATGGAAATAGCTGTAAATATTAGTATGTAAACCAGTGTTTGAAATAAATCTGAAAATACCAATTTGATTTTTGGAGAATTTATCAGGGCTGAGATGTTCAAAAGACGATTAGTCCTAATGCAGGGTTAATTACCATGACAACCAATAGGTTTTGTTAAGAGTTAATCCTGGATTGCAGCTAATCATTTTTTGGACAACTCTGCCTAGAAATCTCAGGTTAAACTATTGCAAGTGTTAATTTCAATGATTAAATTTGTCAAGTGCAACATGATTAGAAATTTCCTCCAAAGACTTGACACAAGAAGTTTTTTTTTTAATGGCACTAAAAATGGGGAAAGCACAAAACTATTTACTAGTTAGTTGGTGCTTAAACTGGATGGGTTCTAGAAATTATTTGAAAAATTTTGGTACATAATATAAAAAAAATTACTGGTAGCTAAAAACTGAAAATTATCATATTCTGACAATGTGCAAAGAACAGTGTGATATCTAAAAGCAAATATTTTGTTTTGGTTTTGCAGATCGAGTATAATTCTAATATTACTGCAAAATTTAAACATTCACGTAGATTAACAAACTGTTGCCAGGTTTGGTATTGCAAGTTTATAACAAGTTGTTGGTTTGTGATTTTCAAAATTCCTATAGTGAAGATGGAGTTTTAATTTGTGATTTGAGAATCACAAATTATTATTTCAAACACTGTAAACATGCACTTTTTCGAATAATTAGTGTTTCCTATCAAACTGTCAGAAAGTTAAATGAAAAGACCAATAGTAGAGCAACTATCTTTAATTTTTGTTGAGAATTTGTACCACATTTTTTCAATTTCCAAACAATTTCAAATATCGACTTATTATGACCTCATAAACATGGTACCTGTTTTACAAATATGCTCTTTGATAAAATTTGGTACAGCCAGACAATAAACTACTTTTGTTTTATTTATTTTTCATTTACCTGGGCTGAATATCAGACAAACTTAAATAACTAGCCCACCATTACCACCCTAGAATTGCATAAATAATAATATGTTCAGTTTATGGCAAACACAAAACCAGGGTCATTTTATTAAAGCTTTAAAGTTTCATAAAGATTGGCCACAATTATGAGGGTTTCCATGTTTTTTGCCCATACAGTATATTTCTCTACAAGAATAAGGGCAGAACTAGATTTTGAAATTTTGTTAGTTTTGATGTGCTGAAATTGCCGAGTCCACATACAGTTTTTTGATGTATTTAATTTTTTGTGTAAATAGGGTTAGCCTGCGTGTAGACGCGTCTTCGCTCAGCCAATTTAACAGCTGTTACTAGCGTCTGCAAATCAGAGAACATTTTTGTGTTCTATAATTATGCAGACTTCAGGTTAATGTATATAGTGGTAATTTGAGATACCCGATTAGATTCTGTGGGGTTTTTTTATTTATAGTGGCCAGACACTTTCAGTTTTGGTGAGCAGTTCGTAGCCTTAGTTTTGACGTACCAGTTGTTTGCTAGTTGCGACGGAAAAGAAAGCTGTTCGCAAATGCTGACTGAGAATTTGTCGTTTCAAGTCAAACGTTCAACAAACTACAGGTGTCCAACTTGTGTAAACAAAGCCTTAAAGGTTTAAAAAAGGCTGACAGATCAAACAGCTGGAAGTTACAGGGGGCAGCTTTTCGCAAAATAATGTAAGTATCAAAGCGTTCGCTGCCTGAACTTGATCTGAAATGACTCTCATTTTTGAAAGAAAGTCTCAAAAAGCTTTGATGCCACAAAAATTTAATGAAAGCTGTAATTCTATCCATTTTTGAAATTCTTTATGTTAAAGCAATTTTTCAATTTAAAAATAGTTTGTTTGGTTTAGCAACCAATCAGATTCTACACTTAGCAAATTGACCAATCACGGTGCGTCTGTTCATTTTGGACAGATAGAACTACATCACAGAACAGCTTTAACGGCACTGATTCATAAACGGTTAATATAATAATTAAGCGGCTATGCGTAGGCTAAAATAGGGTCTATGGACCAATAGTTTCAAAATTCACTCCCAACCTCAAAATTTGCTGGCACATAGCCTGATATGAAAACTTTCACACCGTACTAGGGGTTTCAATGAAAGCTGGCAACCAGCGAATTTTGCTGCCTACTTTCTATAACTTACAATAAACACCTTTTTTAAGTTCCTTGAGTTTCTTGCTGACCTCTCTAGGGGTGCAGCCACCTCTTTTAATAATTATGGTTGGCCACCTACTTTAAAACTTATTGAAACCCCTGCCTTACCCCTTTTGCCAACAGCAACAACAACAGTTAATTATTTTTCTAAATTAATAAATTAGTTTTATTTTTACAAAAACTTCTTTCGAGCCCTTTGACCCTTGTGTCAATTGTTATAGAAGAGGACAAAGTATATATATTAATAATGGTGTTTGAATTAATAAATTCAATCATGAGCTTTAATAAGAGGTTTTGTTTCAAGTGGCCCTGTCCTAATAAATCAACCCATAACCTATGTGTCGAAAGGAAAGGGGGGGGGGGAGGGTGCAGCTACACATAGGCTATCCATCCCACTGGTCACCAAAGTCCAATTAAGGATTTATTTAACTTTATTTTCTGTTCTCAATGGCTTCTTTGTGTCTTGAGTCATCACTGTTGAAGGCTTCTTCTAGATCTTCTTGTACTACATCGCAGTCAAATACAGTTTGAAAGGATTCAAGGAAAGGTCTTACTGTTTGACTTGCCCCTACATCAGTGCCTGTCTCTTGTGATAGTGATGTGACTCCTTTACCAATAATTCCGCAAGGTACTATATGGCTGAACCATCTCAAGTCAGTATTACAGTTTATGGCAACTCCGTGCGAAGTAATCCACCTTTTTGCATGCACACCTGGTTAACAAGAAAATGGAAATGTTTCATGTTTATAATACTTACAGGGTTATTTCTAAAGTAACCCAGATTAGAACAAAAGTTGTTCAAAAGACGATTAACACTAATCCAGGTTTAATTACCATGACAACCAATAGGTTTTGTTAAGAGTTAACCCTGGTTTAAAGTTAATCAGCTTTTGAACAACCGGCCCCCGAGCGGAATCATGTACTTGTAGCAGAGGTAACAGAAACCAAATGCAATGGACACCTTAAGTGTTTTAGTTAATAACTAATGCTTGTTATCAAGGCAACCCATGTGCAAGAAATCATGTAGGGAATTTTACTGAGAGAATTGCCCTTTTGTGAACCACCCAGCATAGCAAGCAAATGCAAATGTTTGCAAATGTATGGAGGTGAATTGAGGAATTACATGTTGAGTTGGATATTATTAATTATTAGAAGTGTGATTGTCTCGTTCCGTGGGATGGTTGATACACCCCATTCTTCTTGACCTTCCACTCCATTCTTGTTTCTGCCTAACTGCAAAAATTCCTGACTACATCAAGATTTAAAAGGATTAATTTTGTCTGAAACAAATGAAAAATTAAATGGTTTGATTTTTCAAGTGCTGTTTTCTGTAATTATTCACTTGATAACTGTCTGCTTGCTTGTCTCAGGTTCTAGCTAAAGCTAAATCCTTTCTTGAGCCTATGTGGCTCATAGGGTCGGCGCCTATCTCCGGTTTCTGTAGTGTTAAGCGGATGAAAGTGTTTGACTACCCTTGGAAATGACACATCGCAGCACCGTCAGCTCCCAGCAGAACTGGTACTCATTTATACAGCCGAGTCGATGGAACAAAGTCAGGTAAAGTGTCTTGTTCAAGGACACAACACAGTGGTCTGACCAGGGCTCGAACTCGCGACCCTAGGATTACGAGTCATACATGCTAACCGCTAGGCCACTGTGCCGCTGATGCCTCAGGTTCTAGGCTTTGTAAAAAGCGAAAGAGCAATAGGGACTTGCTGTTAATAATACAAAAAACATGTCATTGTTATGCTCAGTTCTTACCCTCCTGAATCACATTAAATTACTCAGGCTTATAACAAAACTCAGACCTGCTAACCTTGTCAAGTCTGAAATAGGGAGAAATTTGCTAAAAACCTTGAATTGAAGGGAGAAGGGAGAATAGACATGGAAAAAGAATGTCCTGGAAAATTTATATTTGCAAAAAATAAGCAAAAAAGGTTTCAAGAAGCTACTGTATATGAAATCAACTCAAGCGCATTCCCATTCACTATCTATTAAGATGGTCAATTTTTACAGAATAATATCAAGCTACACAAGTTGTTAATTCATTAATTGTCAGGCTACCAGGAGAATTCGGATTTGACCGGGAAATTGTACCTCTGTACCAAGAGACTCCCGGTAATAACGGAAGAGTTAACAGGTCTGGAAAATAACTACCATAATTACCGATTGCAGCTATTTTGTTATCACCAATCCAAACCCCAGTATCCTCCGTAGTGCCAGCACTCAGATTGAATCTCCTACAGGTTTCAATAAGCGTTCTTTCCAGTTGCGCGACATACCACTTCATGCTCTTGCCAAAATAAGCTAAGTTTAAAATCGGGTAGCACACTAACTGTCCTGGTCCATGAAAAGTTGTCAGGCCTCCTCTATTGCTAAATTCAAAATCGGCTCCCAGTCGAATTAACCTCTGTTTTTCATTCAAATAGAATCTGGTGTCCTTCTTGTTTTGAATCCCAACTGTGTAGACAGGGTAATGTTCGCAAATTATCAAAGTATTGCGAGATATATTTTGCTTAGACACTTTTAAACAGTCTAAATGTCTCCGCACCAATTCCTTTTGAATGCCAAAGGCTTTCGAGTACGCGATTTTACCCAAGTTTTTCAAATACACAGTTCTTGACAGAGCGTCCGCCATTATAGCTAAGCAGTTATGTAACCATGCCGATCTCGACCCAGTCTCCCTTCTCAAATCGCTCAGTTTGTAGCGAAGAAAATCCCAATGGAAGGGCAAAATTCTCCACGATGTTGCACTCACGTTATTTTCGATATGGATGGACTCATGCTTGGTGAGGTTTAATTTTATTAGTTCGAATGATACACACACTGATATCCTTTTGACATTTTTTCTCGAATGCTTGTTTAGATACCGAACGGATATACACGGATGCTACACAGGAGTTTGTTGGACAGTTCGGCAAGACATACAAATGGGAACATAAAGTTCAGTTAATGGGCCGTAGCGAGTTGCAGGCAGCACAGAAACTGGTGGAGTTATTAGAACTACCTCTAACTGCAGAAGAAACAAAAAATGGTCTGAGAGCCATTTTAGCGAAAAAGTTCCCGGATTCAGAACTTTTACCAGGTACAATTTGCATGTCACGTGTGTTTGTAACCAGTCTGTCTTCTTACTCCTTTTAACAAAAAAAAATTCTCTTTCTCCAAAAACAACAGCGTTGCTTTTGGATTTCTGACATACCTACTGTATAACCTCTCCCATGCCAATGCTGTTTTCTGAGAAGTAGCCTATAACCTCCCCCCCTGTCTCTTACTGAGCCCAAGGGAGATGCAGATAGAAGTTTTCCAGAAACCAGGAAGGACCGTTCTACCCCCCTCCCCCCCTCTCCCTTACCTCCCTACAAGATCAAGGTACCAAAACCTTTCCAAGTGTTACTCAGACAAAACAGACAACAAATAAGCTATACTTGATCCAAAAGAGCATAAAATCAGAAGTGTGCTTTTTGTAAGCTACCTTTGTCAATGATGCTGTCCTCGATTCTTAGGCCCACATCAGTTAAATGAGATAAATAGTTAATCTCAGTTTGTAATTACAGATAACAACTACAAAAAGAAAGATGCCCACCGTAATTTCTCTATTAAGCTTCCTTTCTCTAATATTAGCCCCTTATCCTTTTCTATGCCAGAAATTTGTTAAGCCCCCTCCCCCCCTCTCTCTCTCTCTCCCTTCTCTATGAATATGCTAAAAATGTTACTTAGCTTTAAAAGCATGACAAATACTGCAGTATTAATAAATCTCCAAGGGGGCTTATGCTTTTCATAAAATTTTGTTGGAAGAGTGCCAGGGGGATGGGGGAGGGTACTCCCCTATATAAATGGGGATGTGCCACTGGACTGAGTATGATTTTTGAGCTTCCCATCCTAAACAGGTCAGGATTTCAAAACCCCAGCAGCACCCCAATACTCAAACTAGTCTCAATCCACCCCCCTCCCCCTCCCCTGGGAAGAGTGTCACTTTTCATCTTCAAGTGGTAGATAAGTTCCCATTATGTCATTACAAAAAAATCCATGTTGTATGTTTTACGTTAAATCTGTTATGGTGTAGGTTACAATATTTGCTCAATTTTACAGAGAAAACTACTTTGTTGATCACTCAAATCAATCACTCACATGTTATGAATATTCTTGAGCCCACAGTCTTCTGAACTAAGGTAGCTCAACTGCTTGGACCCAGGCTTCCCAGGTCGAGAGTGACAATGGCAGCCATATTTTGATCACATGTGAACCTATAAAGCTTTATTTTGTTCATGGTTTCAGTAACTTTACAAAGGAATTTAATGATCTAGAATCCAGATAAAATTTAATATCACTATGAAGGAACATACTGTGAGTTCTCTGAAAAATTCACAATTTGGTCAAGGATTTTTGCAGTAGTTATTTCAGTTCAAAACAACCCTTTACAAGAAGAAAAGGGGGTGGGCATTTACACAAGCATGGGTGCTTATTCCATCAAGAACAGTAGTTCAGCCAAACAAGCAGAAAATTATTAACAGCCTCACAGCTTAACAAAATCATCTGTTGTTTTTTGTCCCCAGGGGTAGAAAAGCTTGTTCATCATTTCCACTCATGTGGAGTGCCAATGGCCATTGCTACTGGGTCGGCAACTCCAAATTATGATCTGAAAGTCAAAAAACATGGGGAGCTTGTTAAACTTTTTTCTCATGTCGTAAAATCTGATGACCCAGAGCTGAAACAAGGAAAACCGGCACCAGACATATTTTTACTGACGGCATCAAGATTTGAACAACCTCCCTCCTCACCTGACAGGGTTTTGGTGTTTGAAGATGCACCTAATGGAGTGAATGCTGCAGCTGCTGCAGGGATGAAAGTTGTAATGGTGCCAGACAAAAGAATTGACAAGTCTCTTTGCAGTAAAGCAGATATGGTTTTGGGTAGTCTTGAAGAATTCAACCCGGTTGAATGGGGTTTTCCAGCAGCCACATCACATTAAAGGAGAAAAAACAGGGCCGTTGGGGGAAGGGAGGGGGTTATATAATTTAAATAAAAAAAAAAAAATCTAGAATTGATATTTTAAAGTGTTTTTATGCTTGTACCACAAGACTGCCCCCCACCCCTCCCCTCCCTAACAAAAAATGCTGCCTATGGCCTTGAAACACACTAGAAATTTCTTATTATAACCGTAGCGCCCCAACCCCCAACCCCAAAAGGGTCAATCTGTGTACATCAAGTCTAAAATAATTAACATTCACCAAATGCCCCTCTTCATAAACAGAAAAAAATGAATAAACTAATATCTTTCAAAAAAATGGTATTTAGCTATAGTTTTGGTTTGTGGCCCATTCGATACACAAAAGCACAGAGTTGAGATGATTTCAAAGACTAAACCACTTTAACTCGGATAATGCGAGGCTGTGAAAGACTTCTGGCAAATATTTCCCCGGTCAGACCTCGCACTCGGTTATTAAGATATTTGTAAATTTTTTCTCAATCTAAAAATGTTCTTATTTTGTTCTTATTCTTGGCATTTGCCATTAAGGTCTCGTTATGTAAAGTTAGTCATGGACAATGTTACAGTACATCACTGAATGGAAACTTTGTAGTGTATCTGAAACGGCGAATATGTAAGTTGCAGTGTTTAAAGTCTATCACATACACGAACATTTTTACTAATTAGTTATTGTCAGTTATAAATTTCGGTCTCAGACCCGGTTTCGGTTCTTAGAATTTGTTCGTATTTTTTGGACGATTTCAGCCTCGGTGTTCGTGTTAAGTTTGTTCTCAAAAAAAGTGTTTTCTTTGCAACTAATTCATTTTAAACAGGCACAAGTATTCAGAAGTTGGTTTATCTCCCTGAAATCCAACTGATCAAGATGTGAGAGTTAGATAAGCAGCAAAGCTATTCCTAACATTTGTTAGACCATCCCAAAATACAGCTGAAATTGCGGGGTTTATACGCCCTTATCGTTTTTACGCCGGTATATGGTCCAATTCTGACACATGCAATTTGTTTGCGATTGAAAGAGTCATTAATTAGCCAAGCAAACTGTTCTAAACACGGTCACTCAGTGTTTCTCGTTTAAGAAGTACCGATGGACATATGGAAATGGACAAAATAGGCTTTTGATGAAGGCGAATGTTCTTGCAATTCAAACGTCTTCACAAGTTTCGCCAGTTACTATCGGCCACTTGGCTTGCTTTTAAGCTCCTATTTGTAAAATAGAAAACTCTAGAATGCCATACACCTGCTTCTGGAAGATAAATCTCATTATTGCATGAGTAGTGTAGTTTTTATCGTGTAACCGACCCTTTAAGTTTAAACAACGTTGATACATCTGCAAATAATTCATAAGCTGGGTTTTGAACACGCCGTCTGTTTAAACTTAAAACCACGACAAACTTCGCATCTTATTTGGATTGGCTTTCAGACGTAAAGACGCTTCCAATTGGACACAATCAATCTTTTTGTTTTAAAAAAACCTTGCTAATTGAACAAACAGTTATACAAAAATATCAATTTAATCGAGCGTTGTTCAACGTCGTGCAGCTAAATCGGTACAAATCTTCCTTCTTTCTTCTTCCATGATTCGACACGCGCTCAAGTAGGATCGAGTTACATTTTAAAGGTCAGTGCAAATTTTTAGATGTTTTTAACCGTTGTTGAGACAGCCGCAGTATATAGGACTTCGTCCTATTATCTTATTAACTTGTTTTATACCTTGCTGTTCGCCAGTGACAGCCTTTAAATTCAGTCTTTTTTTATGCTTTTGTAACTGACATCGTGTATGTAATATTGACTGGTATAAAATGACAAATAGGAAAAAGCCGGAGAAAACTGTTATCACATTTTCAGTATCGGCTGAAAGACGCTGAGCAGAACAAAAAATTTAGTCTCAAAATATTATTGAAATTTTTTCAAGAAAAGCTAAACAGCCCCCATGAAGAAAGCAAGTTTTTAAATCTGTCTTCAATACAAAATATTTAGGGAACACATTTAACCGATTGTGAATCGAAAAGACGGAGATATTAACGTTCTATTCAGTGAACGCAGTGCTCGATACTGTAGGTCACTTGTGAACTTAGACACAAAGTTATACACAGTTAATGAAACTTAAAATTTACAAATGCAAGGTTTTTATTATTGGAAAACTAAACAAAGCTTAACTCTATATGTACACTCTTCATTGTAAGAACTTTTTTTGTATTGAGATTATCGGCCTAAAAATTGACCAAAATTTTAGAACATGCTTAAGAACACACCCGAGACTGAGGAATGTTATATTACGGAACTAAATCATGGTTTAATTCATTTGATTTCTGTATAGCTTTATGCTTTCAGAACGTTTCCGATTGGGAAAGAATTTAGTACATACACTTCAGTTGTATATGAAGCAGTACATTTTCTCGAGACTCATCGTCCTTGTAAAGTTTTTCTTATGAAAAAGCGTGGACACCAAACACGTTTGATTATATCGATCAAGAACAATTTTAAGAACATTTAAGTTTAAACCCTCCAAAACATTTAAGGACATTCAGGCACGGCCAAATTTAAGACTTTCTTGTACATATAGCCCCATTTACATTGCAGAAAAATTTGGTACGGGTCGGATAGAAATTAGTACACGTACCAAACAAGATTGGTTCGGCACAGATAGATTTTGTCGTATAAACGACTTTTCCCCGTGCTGGACTAAAATTTCACCCGTGCTCGGACTACCTCTCGACATG
>JAOBRD020014332.1:0-10739 GCA_027575215.2 Hydrozoanthus sils
CGCCTCTCGCTCTAAAACCTAAAACTCATCCAAAAAAATCTGAAAACTGATATTCAAGATTCTTCCTTTTCATTAATTCAGTCAGTGTTTGTATGATTGGATTTTCCAAGTTTCAAACTATGTATGGGCATCTATGGCATTCATGGTAGAAAAGTTTTCAATCCCCTTACTTTTTCACCATAAAAGCATGCTTTAAAGGGGAACTCCAGGGAAGTGAGCATGCTTAAAGTACCAGGCCACAACTAATGATACTGACACCATTAAGAAGAATTGTTAACTAGAGACATCACTTCAGGACCCCTAAGTAAAATGTTCATTTTTCCCGAATAAAGAGCACTGCAAACGTTACAACAGTCACTGACATGAAATTCCCCAGTAATCACAACCTTGTCATTTGCCAGCGCCATCTCGTCGTCTTCTCCCTTGAGCGATCAAATACTAATAACGACGAAACCTTTTCGCACCAAACATACAAAATTAATAATAAAAATGAAAATTAAAGTTATTGGGGAAGACGGAGGCCGTTTCCCTCTCTCTATTCAAAGTTATGGGAAGTGTTTAAATTAATGAGTCCTTGAGACTCATAAGCTCTGCTCATTTATTCTATTTATACATCTCGTTTACTTTATATTTATTTGATCACAATGTCTAAAGATTAATATCTTGCACGTGAAGTAATTGAATCTATCTTCGACAAGAAGTTGAAACGAATCACTCAAAGTTAATTTTCTACTTTCATATAACTAACAACCTATATAATTTTTTATCAAATCATGCGCTTCATTTATATTTTTTATGTAAGAGTAGTATAATAGTTCAATCTTATTTTGATTTTGACAAATGCACTATAATTTCATTCAATTTCAAAATAAAATTGGCACCCTAATAGTTTAGCTTTTACAGTTATTTCGGGTGTCTAACCACTGTAAATTAGTTTAATTTCTTTCATTTATGTAGTGGATCTAAAGTGGAAATAAAATGGTGGTGTTGTTGTTTAGTTATCATGAAAAGTTAATCTTTTTTGCTCAATAAGAAGCTTAACGTTTTGTTTTTGAATTTGTTCTACTCTTTTTAAAGAAAATAAGAGTTTGAAATTTAGTATGCCAAAGTTTTTCAACACCTCATTTGGCACCCTGGAATTTATACGAGTGTTATAAGTATTTGGTGTAGGAATACATGGGTCTAGTGGCAAATACAGCAACATACTTCGTTCCTGGTCCTTGACTGACAATACACAAGGATTAACATTTGTGGGAATAAATTAGTTGTGGTTAAACTAAGGTCATTAATTTTTAGTCGGAGGCACAGGTGACTCGTGTTGGTTTAAAAAATGCTACATGGAAGAATTCAGTTAATTTGAAAGTAGGTAACAATAAGATTTAAGGAATTACCAATGGTAATGGGGTAATGTGTTGCCCTCACCAAGCCCTGCATGGGGCTCAAACCCATAACACATTCTGGTGTTCCTACAGAGTCAAGGACTTTTAAAAGGTGTTGCGTGAACACAAGTGAGATCCCATTGACAGTTTTTGACAAAGTTGTTTAATAAACTCCAGACATATTAGATACACCTGTTCCATAATTTCAGATAAACTATTTTGACACAAAAGTGTGTTAATGATATGCTGTTGAAATTTTGCCCTAAGGGTCATTACCCACAGGTTTCCAGCAAGTACCGCGAGGAGGTATGCCAACATACTTGCCATGGGAATTTAAAAATTACCTCTCAACTTAGAACTTGAGGTCCGAAATCCTCGTCACCACTCAACTCATGCAAATTGGTCAACCAACCATGCCCTGGGTCACCCTGGTACACACAACTTGCATATTTGAGCTGATTCCTTATGGCTTAAGACGAGCTACTTCGGGTCTTCTCATCGTTAAAGGAAAGCAGGTTCTTTACAGTGGAGCAGTCCCAGAGGGTTCGAATCTTTGGGTGTCAGGTAACCCCTATTTTAACACTGATACCACATTTAGAAATGGAAAGAATTTTTAAATTTAAAAATTTTGGTTGGTGAGCTTTAAAATGTCTAATCATACACTGTGTATATTATGTAGGAATACTCTTCTATTAAATACCAATCACATTGGGACTGAAAACAAGTCGAAAGGTGTCTACATTAAGAACAAAGTTCAAAAACACAACATCAAGATCTTTTTTATCAATTATCTTGCTGGTATGTACTCATTAGTATTAACTACGTAAACCAGAAACCATGTAAAAGATGAAGTTGTTTCAAGAGAGTTATGTTTTTCGAAGTGTGTGCGCACGTAATCTTCACTTCAACATTTCAGGTGTCACATAGTTTCTGACATGTTGAGGCTTTCAAAATGTATTTGCTTATAAAATGTAATCAAATCGGTCAGGGTAACGTTTTGTATTACATTTTGGTCTTATCACCTAGAAGCCATGCATGGTTAGGCCATATCAGCAAGGGTATTTTACATGTACAGGCAGTATCCTTGATGTGGTTGGTGCACCCCAAACACAGGCTTACCACCCTTAGTGTGTGTTTCCGTTCAGTTGAGCTCTCTTGGAGTTTTTTAGTAACTCGCACAGAATTCGCCCTCGCAATCTCTCCCGTATTACACATCCTCTTAAATAAAGGTCACAATAAACGATTGTAGCTTTGTAGTGTGTTCATATTCAGAGCTGGACGAATTAGTTGGGGAATTATGGGGGTTTTAAGATTGTTGGGGACCGCCATTGTCACTCTCGACCTGGAACCAAATTAGAGTTGAATTATCTCTATACAAAGGATTGTGGGGTCAAGAGTTTTCAGAAAGCTTCGCGAGCGAAGGAAGTAGTCTTTTTCATAAAATGGCGCAAAAATCAAACAAGATCACGACAAAGAAAGTTTGAAACTGGTTGCAACACAGGAATGAAGCATTTCTGAAAGCAACGTCGGTGCCTTTTGATTTCGATTGACAATATATACAATACTATAGAGGCCCCAGATTGGCGGGTCCAGCAACGATTAGTAGCAGGGCGTTTTTCGATGCGCTTTGTCTTTGAAATGATTTCGGTGACCGCTAAATAGTTTCCACTTTTGACACAAGTATATTTCATTATCCAAAACCACTAAATTTCTTGCGTAAATTCCAGAAGTCTCATTAGAGGAGTAAATTAACAATGCTCCTTCTATCTTGTCTTTAACCAGACATAGTGGCGCCCTAACAGCTGAAAGCTGCTCTGAAAGGGCTTACGATTAATATCTTGCGATTCATATCATTACAGATTAGTAAGATTTTACTGTCAGTCATCTTTTGGAGACGCCAGAGATGGGATCAACAAGTGTCTTGATCTTGGTTGCTGTGACTCTGTTCAACTCCCAGAGAGCCTCTGTAGATGGTACCAGTCACACAGATGGACTGGAGAAACTAGAAAACTCGCCACAAAACGGTAATCATTAAAAAAAAAATTATTTCTAAAATAACCGTAACAGTTGCTCCAACACTTGCTAATGCTTAAAGCATATCTAGCCCAAACTTTTTACGGGAGCAACTGCAAAATACCCTGCCACCTAGTGCCATCTTTCGCTTAACTGCAGAATACCCTGCCACTACGGTAATTAATTACTGCGCATTCCTCGTTCTATAAAAATAGATGCGTATTACAATCAAGAACGAAAGATGGCACTAGGTGGCAGGGTATTCTGCAGTTGCTCCCCATCTTTTGTTCTTGATGGTAATACGCATCTTTTTTTATAGAACGAGGAATGCGCAGTCATAAATTACCGTAGTGGCAGGGTATTCTGCAGTTAAGCGTTCTACTTTTCACAAAGAAAAAAGTTTAAATAGAGTTTATCAGAAAACAACTGTGTCATTTTTTTCTATCCCCGTAGTGGACTTCTCAGACTTCACTGAGATCCGGAGCAAGAGATCGTCAGCCCAAAAGCTGCAATGTGGATCGTTGCACGTCAGCTGCTTCAAGGATCAGTCGTCGCTCATTATAAACAAACTTGACGCCCTGCAAGCCACTGTTGACAAGCTGCGAGGATCTATCAAAAGTAACCGCAGTTTCTTTTTATTCAAGCAGTAATTTTTGAATAAACAGTTGCTTAGATAATTGATAACTGATACAGAAGAACATTTTCTTGAACTAAAATCGAAAGAATCGTCATCCTCAAGGCTCTTGTCTTAACCTCAAGTTATACTTATAGCATAGCTTATTGTAAGTAACTGATTGTTTACGTAACCTGCTGTATTATCCCAGAGCCAACAAGCGCTTTTTAGAGTTTTCCGCGGTGTTCGCAGGCCCGTAGCTAGGATTTTTTGCGGGAGGGTGCAATCGAACGGGGAGACGGAGCAAACGAGCGCTGAAGGCGCAAAGCTCAGGGGGGACCGAGGGCATCCCCGGGAAATTCTGAAATTAGGTTGCCTGAGACTGAAATGTAAAAAAGGAGCAAAAACAACTTAAAAATCCTGGATATTCAAGCATCAAAAAAAAAATTAGAGAAACATAGAAGATAATGTTGCTTTTTCAATTAAATAGTTTGTCAACAAAAAAGTGGACCTTTGCTGCCTGTGGTGGTGGGGAGGAAGAGGCTAGGGGTGCGAAAGCACCTATCGGATCCCCCCGAAGAGCTTGATTTTCGTAAGAACAATTTTATAAGAACAACGGGGCTCAGATTCGTCAAAAATTCAAGAACAAGCTGAGGCTCGGGCTCGATAACTATTATTTTTAAAAATCTTTTCAGAGCTTCGACCTTTAAGTTTAACGGAACAATACAGAATGAATATGATATGCTTCGCAGTTTCTTTCTTTTTCTTTCTTCGCACTTGAAATCGTCTCGGGAAAGTGACTCAGCAAATCCAATCCACGATAAATCCGCGGGGATGAATTGTCGATCAAGTTCGTTTTCCAATGCGTGTATTACGGCAATACCGTAGGCTTTAATAGTTTTTCTTCAATTTAAACACAGATAGAAATAAAAAACAATTTAAGAACAATTTGAGGCTCAAATCGCCAAAAAATTAAGAACAATGAGCCTCGGCCAAATTTAATGGTTCTTATAAGAAAGATTTTAAAATAATTTGTGTCGGAAGAGTGTACAGGCAGTAGATGACTTTGATTTGACCTTCCAAAGCGTAGTTTTGATTTGAAAATCAGTCCAGAGTATGCAATTCATACTAGCGACAATATCATGACAGCATGCTTCAGCGCACCCCGCCGCAAGAGCCAGCGCCTGACACTCGACTCCGCACGACTAATTTATTCAGTCTTTTTATCTTCAAACTATAGGCCAGTTGCTCAGTTGTTCGAAGCCGATTAACACTAACATTACTAACCCAGGGTTTGGGTTTTGACCTACGTAATTATTTAGAAACTTTGTTTCCAACCTTGCAGAGACTTATTTGAGCTGAAATTTCTTAATTGGCAATTTTTTTGTCCGTGGAATATCTAAACAATATTTTACAACCGTAATTTTTTTCTTAGAGAAGAAATTGCTGCTTGAGTTTAATCATGCAGCCTTTGAACATCCCAGCAAATGATTATTCTATTTGGTTATTTTAGTGACTAATTGATTATTCTTTTAAAAGCTGCTTTTAATCATGTTATTGAAGGTGGACAAGAATGTTGATTTCGTTCATCGTCGTGCTGATGTTGTTGATGCTTACAGACAAATATTGGACCCTCGAAAATTGAATAGCTGTAATCAAGGAAACCACAAGTGCAGATCACTTGTAGCGCTGGAGCTGTATGGAATCGGAGTTTGAGTTGAAGTGGTTGCGCGTATGAATGAACAAAATAGAAAGTCTAGCAAGACTGTATAAAGCAATTTACATTAGAAATAGCTTGCGTTCCACAAACTGTTCTGCTGCTATTTACTCGCCTTGCAACAGAAAACTTCAATACAGTGAATAGACGACTTTCAAAAAGAGCTTTTCGGATGTTGCATTTCATAAATAAAATTATCAAATGTTTTGTTAAGATAATAGCCTATGTTGTCATTTTTAACAGCGATTACCATCGTATAACCAACTTTTGCTTGCTAGGTTGCCCTCAAGGCTGGACCGAGTTCCAATCTTCCTGCTACCACGTGTTCTCCAATAGTGTCACGTGGGATCAAGCTCGCGCCGCTTGTAGGACACAACAAGCAGATTTGGTAAAGATTACGTCAGACGCAGAGAACGACTTCGTGCTTAAGCTAACGATGAAGCATGCAACAGCCAATAAATGGATGTGGGTAGGGCTGCACTGGTTGAGAGCTGATAACAAGTACCACTGGCGAGATGGATCTCTTCCGCGTCATTACAGTAACTGGGCGCCTAACGAGCCAAACGGGTACTCTCGGGAGCCCTGTAGCCACATGTACACCGATCCTACGCAAACCGTTGAGGCCTACCTAGCTGGACTGTGGAACGATATTGCTTGTACACGTACTTATGGCTACCTGTGTGAAAAACTGATGTGATCTAGAAAATCTGGTTCAGTTTGTACGAACTTCTTTTATCAATCATTGGGACGTACAACCAGCTAGAATTATTCAGGCTTTCAAGCTAAATTTATATGTTTTCAAGGTTAAGCTGAATAGCAGAATAGTAATAACTTTTTTAACTCAGAGATTTTAATCTTTTCTTTACAACGCCTTTATAGAGAGCCATTGTTTTCAAAAACTGAGCAGAGTCAAGGTCAGTTTACTTGAATCCCGAATAGCACTGAAAGGATGTCACCGCATGAGAAGTATTTTCGAGACATGATTATTATATAAACTAGTTATAGCTTTCGCTAAGTGCCAATGAGCACTTAACATTTAATTTCAGTCAGTTATAATAAAAAGCTATGAAAATGCACACTTGGTGTATTTCTACATTGCTACCAATAAAAGCAGACGATTGTCTCATAATTGGTGCTTTGAGATACTGTATTTGCAAAACGTATCGTACTTCGACACTGCTATTGGTAGGAACTTTGAAAAGTCCTGCAATCATGAACCATGTCAGCGGCGCAGTGGCTGAGTGGCTAGCGTGTTCGATTTTGATCCTAGAATCGCGAGTTCGAGCCTTGGTCAGATAGGAGTCACGTGGGATCAAGTCACGTGGGATCAAGCTCGCGCCGCTTGTAGAACACAACAAGCAGATCTGGTAAAGATTACGTCAGACGCAGAGAACGACTTGTGTTGTGTCCTTGAACAAGACACTTTGACAAGAACTGACTTTGTTTCAATCGACTCAGCTGTATAAATGAGTACCAGTTCTACTGGGGGCTAACCTAACAAATACTCTCATCCGCTTAACACTACAGAAACAGGAGATAAGCGCCGGCCCTATGAGCCAATTAGGCTCGAGAGAAGATTTAGCTTAATCATGAACCATAGGGAAGAAAACAAACAAGCGTGTGAAAAAAAAAAAACTTTTTCAAGCCGTATGATGCAAAACTCTCTTTACGTGATGAAAACCTTATACTTTATAACTCTAGAGCGGAACACAATGGTCTCCTAATCCAGAAATAAACAATAAGCAGTATGTTAACGGTCATTCTATTTATTGTTTTGTTAACTGTTCAGATTCCTTACTGCTATTCGCGTGACGTTGACTTACAATGTTCAGAGTTATAAAACTCCTGCAGTCGAGCATCTGAGCTCGCCCTAAACCCCTCCCTGTGGTATGCGGTGAACATTGACTGAGTGTAGAACTGGTTTAAGGTCACGTGGTGCGGGAAAGTGCCACAAATAAACCTGCAAACAAAAGAAGAAGAGAGTTTGTACTGGAATTGATAAAGCTAAGAACTTTGTAAATAAAGCCAGAAATCTGGCCCTGTTCAGAGTGTCTTTAAAAAACCTTAAAAGTCAGAGATCTTTGGATCAGGGGCCGGTTGTGCAAATGCTGATTAACTTTAATCCAGGGTTAACTCTTAACAAACCCTATTGGTTGTCATGGTAATTAACCCTGGATTATGGCAAATCATCTTTTGAACAACTTGTTCGAGCCCTCAAATCGAATCAAATAAACACCCTTCAGTTAAAATGCAAAGGAAGTCTTTTGAGAAACTCAATAATTCAACTCCATGTACAAAGAAGGCTGAAATGACAATTATCTCCAAACAAGAAATTAGATTTGTGTGTCGAAGTCTCCACAACAAACAGTGAAAATTTGAACCAAAATGGAGGAGTTTTAAAATGAGAGTAGATAGTGGTTTTCCGAAGAACCGTGAAATTTTCGTTGCAACACCCCCTTCTTCCCTTTCCTTTTCGTTTTCCTTCCCCGGATATGAACCTACCCAACCATATTAGCCTTGTTTTTTTTACTTGGAAATATGGGACGTGTATACAAGAATTCGTACCCACAACAACCGCAACAGCAAGTGGTGTGACAGCATTCACAGCAACAGCCTCCTAGACGGTCAACCTCGGCCGCGGTCAGCTGGGGTCCTGGGCCCCAAAGACTAGTAGAAATTTCTTGGTCACAGACTTCCCACCTCTGTTGATCTTCTGTGGCTGGGGTACCTGTGGCAAGTGTAGCAACGCGCTTCAGAGTTTATTTATTAATTTTACCGTTTTCACAATTTGGCTGTAATATTTTAAAGTCCTAAAAAAAACCTGCGCACGTCTTTGGTGTATTGGGGCACAGGAAGTTCTTTAACGGCCTTAATTTTGGCAGGCCCTGTGGCCGAAACAACCCAAATCAACCTCTGTGTACTCAACGCTGCCAGCGGGTAATTCCCATAAACAAGCGAAAGCACAACGTGACATAAATACAGGTGTGACTTTAAAATTTCAATACCGTAAACGCTCTAGACCTTAGACCTTAAGTCGGGACTTATTTGAATAAGAACTTCCCAAAAAATCACCAAATTAAGAAACCTCTTTAAAACTACCAATCTTTGAAATAAAAATAAACTCAAAATTCATCGAAAAATTCTTAAAATATTCAAGCTGACTCTTCATCATCTCATCTGTGTTTTAAGCATAGGGATTTTGTAGATTCAAACCATGGACGGAGATATCGGAAGAAACATGAGGAAAAGTAGCCACAAAGCGTGCTTTAGGTTAAGTCCCGCCTTAAAGACGGGGGACTTATTTGAGAGGGGCTTGTTTAAAAACTACTAAAAGCCAAACATGAAGTCCGGTTACCAAACACATTTAACTGCAACTAGTAACTTTGTGTTGCTCTGGTGTTATAATCAGCACTTTACAAAAACTGAAACAGATACAAACTTTGATAAAATGTACTATGATACAAGACGCCTTTTGTTTTAGCACCATCGTATTTATGTTTGAAGGGGGTGGGGGCTTATTTAAAATTTGAAGCTCTAGACGGGGGGCTTGTTAGAGAGGGGGGTTGTTAGAGCATTTACGGTAGGCAAACTTTCGTGCTAAGGTTGTAAATACAGAGTTAAATATCAAACTTAATTTTGGAGTGTATTAATAAGTCTCGTGACAACTGCAACACAGCTCTTAAGGTTCCATTTGCTGAAGCGGGTTCATTGAATGAGTTCAAATATATAAATATGTAGTCCGTTCCATCTTTTAAAGTAGTACGAAAATTTACACAACAGTAAAAAATCGCAGTTAAGAACCCAGATTTTTCCACTTAACCTATGTAGGTTTTTAGTTTGATAGCGGGACTAGCGACAGTACAGATGTCTATTTCAGGGCATATGTGGTGTGGAGTATATAGTTGTATCAAGTATATTTCTGAAATATAGTTTAGATGATAAGCCACAGTTAATTTAGTTTTAAAAAAATACTAGCATTCATGTTTTGTAAATGTCAAATCCTTTTAGTTCATTTTTGAATCTTACTGGCTCAAACTATTTTTTCTGTTTTTTAAAATCTGTGCCTTAATTTTTGTAAAACTAAAACTAAACTAACTTTATTTATCGACGGTACGCTGGGAGTGGTTGCCCATTCTCCCAAGCCAGTGGCTTTTGTTTAATCGCTCGACGGCACAGATCTCGGCGTGAAAGTCGATTTTGTGGAGGGAGGAAAACCGGAGAACCCGGAGAAAAACCCTCGGAGTCAGAAGAAGATCGACAAATCTTAGCCCACATGCAAACCCAGGATTCGATCCCGGGTCCACAGAGGTGGGAGGCACGAGCGTTAACCACTCGGCCATCCTGAAAATAAGAACTTATCGAAAATTTTAGGTTTAATAGTTTTTTTATAAAATGGGGTTTAAATCAAGAATATTATTCTCGCAGGTTCTCGAATTTTAGGTCCATATACGCGGATTTTGACTATGGCGCGCAGTTTACAATAAACGGCACATCTAAACTTATTTGCTAATTTCTTCACCTTGGGTTGGGTGTCGTGGCAAAATATACATTATATTTCCTTCTCCGACCATGCAAGGCTCTTTGTCTGTGGATTCTTTCTCAAAATATTGAACAATAAACTGGAAAAAGCGCGGCTTCTTTCCACATGGTAGCTCGATCACTTTGTCCCGAATATCTTCCAAGATATCACGCCCATCAAGGGCTTTAAACGAGCATCGAAGTTTTTTTCTAGCCAAGTCTAGTGCTCGAATCAGGCCAGAAGCAACACCTTCATCGTTATCTGGTTTAGAACCATCCACGACTACAATCTTCTTGAGCTTCTTTTTTAAGAGTGCCAACAAACCCATGTTGTCAAGGTGACCGCCATCGCTGAGGTTGAGAAGAGGAGGGGGGACTGGGCCGACGTCAGTGATTTGGAGAAGTAGGCGCATGAATCTCACGTGATATAAGTTAACCACACACCACCTGTAGGGAAAAATTGAGAAAGAGAACAAAAAGGAAAGGAGGGGTGGGGAAG
>JAOBRD020014441.1:0-10738 GCA_027575215.2 Hydrozoanthus sils
GGACTTTTTAGAAAAGTTTGACAAATCACCCAGGGTTGAAGGCTATTTGGCTCACCTGATCATGTGAAGATTTTTTTTATTCACAACATGCCTTCCTTGTCGCTCCTACAGGAGCAGTTTATGATTTACAGAGCAAGCAAATGAAATCCTATAAAACAGTGATTTTCCTCGTCTCAATGAGGAGGAAAATGTGCTTTAATACAATACACAACAAAAGATTGGATCATGAATGTTGTGGCTGACACAGACATGAACTGTCTGTAGGCAATATGACAGTACTTCTTGAGTTCTTGTGCTGATGGTCGTTGTATGCGTTTTATAAACTTGCCTGTACTGCTACCATGCAACACTTAAAACAAATGTGTTTAGACAAATAGCTTGAAATCCTCGGTGATTTGTCATGCAGTCAAAGCTGACGTTGTTACCAAAAATATAAACATTGTCGTGCAGCTCGATACTCGGAGCTGGAGCAGCAAAGGCATTCCCTCTATGTGGCCATAATCTGGCAGTTATCGCAAGTACACCTATGGAAAAAAGAAAAGTATTATTTTCGTATTTAATGATAACTCATAATTCGGCAAAGATCGAGCTCAAAATTCAAATAAAAATGGTGGCGCCAAAACAAATATTCATAACTTGCTTTATAAACTCAAATCTAAATATAACTACAATACAACGCATTGTGTGGGAAAAACTCTCAGTTTGATAAATCAAAGCATATAGAAATATCATTTAAACACGGAGGACCGTATTCAGTAAGAAATCTTTGGTTCATTCTGCCAGCAGTAAAACTTTGTTCAGTAATATTGTTTCATACACAACTCACCAGTCAGTGTTTCCCAATGCAAGCGACTTGAAGCTCCTTCGTGTCACTTTCCCGAATATCTTCATCGACTGGGACTTCATCTACCTCAAATTTAGGTTCAAACATGTATGGCTGAACGATGCCATCATTTTCTTCCACCGAACTTTCATAGCTGACCAGCAACCTTTCTGAGCCATCAGATTCTATCCCAGAAGACGAAAGTTCCTTGCGACGCCAATCTACCACTGAGGTACTCTTTGTTGTGTTTCTGGGTGTGACGTCACACTAATTAATATGCATGGTTCAGTTGGAGATTTTTGATCGTCGTTTTTGACAAAAATCTTCATTCTCATACAAAAAAGTGTACTGCATCTGAATAATAATACTTTCTAAAGAACTTTCACCAAATTTCATCAAGAATGATAAAACCTTGTCACTAGCACTTTAAAGGAACAGTATCAAGATTGCGGATAGTGACCAAGTTTCATTATTTATTTTATTTAGCGTTGAAGTGTTATTTCATTTAGGGTGAGTCATTTTACTTCTTTTAGGGTTAAAATGTTGTTTCATTTAAGGTGAGTCATTTATTTCATTTAGCGTTGATTTTTGTTTCATTTAGCGTTGTTATTTCATTTAGCCGGTGATACATCTCCCAGTCATTCATGTTGGACTTTTTAACATAACTATAAAGCTACGTCTGGAATTTTCGAAACTGGTTTATTGTTATATGCCAAATTTCTTGAATAAAAGTCTTACGCTCTAAGTATATAAACAATCAAGCGGCGATCGACCTATAACACTTTAATTTTGGAAGTTTCAAGAATGAGATTTGTTCATGATCTAAATAACATGCACTAGAAGCTTTCTTAAAACGCAGTGGCGAGTAACGACAGCAACACACAATTCTGCATAAAAGAAAATTATTACGTGGGCGAAAATGCCGAGTTGCGGTTTCGGCTTTGTTCTTTTTATTTTTTCGTATCGAGCTTGGCGGAAGATCAATAGTATAGTGGCTAGTTCATCTGCCTTAAAAGCTTCAGTCCGCAGTGGAGAAACAAAGTTTTTTTTTCTGTTTCTTTTTTCATTTCAATAAAAAAAAACTCACTTTAGCAGAAATAAGAAATGTCATATAAAGTCTATAAACACGATTTGAACAATCTAGTAAAAGTAACAGCTGGTGATTTTCTGGCATGACCGACGATACCGCATTTAATAAAAAAAATCAATTGTGTAAGCTGGTTCATATTTTCATCCCAAATGCTAACAAATTGCAGTGGATAAATGAGATAGAAGTATTGTCAACTTCACTCTACATCATTAATTTTACTACTGTACAGCAAATTGAACGACATTGATATTGAACCCCCCCCTCCCCCCCCCGGATGGATAACTGACTGTAATGGGCTTGACCCCCCGGGAGGGTTACTCACCTTGAAGGATGCCATCCGAGCTCTGAAACCCTGACTCCGTTTATCATGTTAATACAAATTTCTAAACCCTGTTTATCATTTCTAGTATAAAATTACACCTTGTTTATGATACATTCTGAACGTTTATCCTGTTTATGATGGCTGAATGAGCGATATAAGTACCCTGTTTAATTAAAGCATCAAAAGCATTCCCTGTTTATAATCAGAAGGTCGAAAAAGTATCCCCAGAAGAACGGCATGTGCCCAGATCCTATTTATGAGAGTAGGCCCCTTCCCAGGATTTAACAGTTCTGACTCGGGAGACTAGGTTCCAGTGGGAGATAATTGCCTATACCGAATCAAGTTTATGTTGTGGTGTGGTAAATCGGTCTGCATCTTATCCATCCTGAAATTTTATTTGTTAATATTGACCTGAACAACAACATCTCACTTCTTCGCCATCATTTCCGTCAATATTTCTTTAATTTTTTTTTCTAAACATTTAAAATGGTTTCGAGATCCCTTGTGCTTCTATCCCGCCACGATACGATTCGCTTCGTCATGGAAACAGTCGAATTTGAGAATCAATTACAGAAGCAAAAAAACATACAGTGATTACAGGTCACTTCATGAAATACAATAAATTCTAACGAAATATCACAATCATTGATTGCATAATGGGCTGAACGAAAGAATTGTGAGCAAACAATCGAGTTCACGCGCCATAACTGCAAAAGCAATTTCAATTGTTACATGACTTAAGAAATTGATTATAAAACTTACCTCCTCAACTAATCCCTCTTTCGATTCAATTTAAGCGCTGAAAACAAATGTTAAAAACTCAGAGTTTTATTTACCATTGTAAACATTTTAAAATGACTTAGCTTCATGATCAACCTAGCCTCCTCCGCAGGCAACTCTATTTATTTTGCCGAACTTATTTTGCCGAACGGCGAAGCCGTGAGACTGACGGGTCGACGACCCGGAGCGAGTCACCGAGCGCGAGTGGGGGCCTGAGGAGAGAACGGCTTCGCCGTTCGCAAAACAAATAGAGTTGCCTGCGAAGGAGGCTAATGATCAACCGTGCTTCTATTTCCGCGCCACGATGGGCTTCGTCGTGGAAGCAATTGACCTTTGGAGTCAACTACAAAAGAAAACAAAAAACATACTGATCACGTTCTTAGATATAACTAGTATACCTAAAAGGTAATTGAATGCATGCTAAAATACTAAATCGAAGCCAAGAATTATTGTTCGAAGACTAACTATTCCGCAAGTGCACTGGATGCTCTGTCTCAAAATCAATTTATGAACTAATAAAGCGCTTGGTTTTTTCAAAACTTGTTTAATTTTTGGTTCGAAAGTAAATAACCTGTTATTTTATAACTATGCATGGTCACAATCCATCTCACTATTTGTTATGGCAAAGTTGCTGCAGTTTAGCATACGTCGGGAAACTTTGAGCCAATTTAATTTTAGACTCTTATTTGTTTGATGCGAATTTCTTACTTCCCCGATGTGACTGCTCAATATTGGGCATTCTCATTTAAGAGCTAATTAAAATGAAAGGTAAATGTTATGTTCAGAAACCATCCAACCCAGTGTATTTTACCTAAGTATATGACAATGAGGGGACAATGAAATTAAGGAATCTTATAAGAAACTCGGTTATTTTCACAAATCAAACATATATCATCATATCATCATGTTGCGTTTTTGCTACACTTATTGCTAATATATCCATGATGATAGTACCTTTGAGAACTGATACAATTTTATTAACATTGTTAGCACAGTGATAGGACTGATTTAAATTTAAATAACAGAAAAAAAAGCAAAATACATGAACAGAGCATTACACACCTTATTCTCTGGGAAGGTTCCGAACACGAGGTCGAAGCACGGGCGCGGACGGACGTAATTCGGTGAAAATAACGGTCACTAGTATTTTTAATACTAGCTGCTACACTATGAATCATTTTAAAAATATTGATTCTTATCCTAACGCCCGTGGTCGAAGAAACGGTTGAACAGGCATAGCGAAAAAAATGTTTGCGCATGCGCACGCCTTTTGAAGCATTTTAATCCAAGATGGCGAACGAAAAATGGAAAAATTTTGAGGATCTTTCAGTTCTTCTTGTAGCTCAATGGAAACAACGATTGCCCTTATATTTCACCAGCATTCAGAGGACTAACATTTTCACTTGAGAAGTTTTATAAAAAGCTGATTTTGCTGTGATATCATAGCACAATGAGTAAATAATAACATGGTCTCGCTAAGAACATGGTCGTTTTGAATTTTCCTTGAGGGTTCTCGAAATTTCAAAAAAATAAGGACGTTGATGAAAGGTTAAGCTCCAAACTTCCTCAAGACGAAGATTAAAAAATGGTCTACAAAATATCAAATATGACTTTTATAATTTTGATACAACTTTTTTTACGAACCTTTTGAAGTTCAAGGTGGGATTTTTGCATCTGTACTAACCGTCTAACGTCAAAGGAAATGATAAATGATTGTGTTGTCTGTTGACTTTGTTGTGAAAAATGTCGAGAAACGAGACAGAGCGAGCATATGGACAGGTTACTGTTGATATAGATACTGGTTTTGTTTGTATGAATAAAGTGATTGATTTTAAAAAGTAGAACTGACGTACTGTCACTGTGTTTGTTCGTTTTCTTCTCAATAAATGGTGCTAATCGGCGGACGCGCGTTCAGATTTTCCTGGTTGCAGGTTTTCAGCATTAGTCTTGTAGTGGGTTACAAAATGGCGACAAATGTTTGTTTTTTAGCCACACACTCGAGGAATGTAAGCGACTATTGCTCAGGGATAATTTCAATAGCGAATGAAATTGATTCGACAGCTTGTGTAAGTCGAACTTTAGTCACGGTTTGCCTTCGACACTTACAATTACAAATAAACAACAGAACAAAACGCAGTGTTGTTTCTCTCTTAGAGACTTCCTTTGTGGGAAAAAACGTGCCATGTCCTCGGCGTTTTTTTAACGTGTTTGACGATATTAGTGAAAAATTTACGGCGTCGAGTATTTGCTTCACTCACCTAAGGGAGGCAGATAACTGCAGGGCTGTTACCTCCAACCGATTGTACGTTTCCCCCGTGACGCCAAAACGAAAGGCAAAGGTGAGAAACAAACGTTTTTGCAAATTTGTTTTAAAAATGCAACAATGTTAAACCATAAATTTCTCAAATTGTGCATTAGGTCTTTCATCTGTTCGGTGACTTCATCAATTTGGAGTGATAGACAGTATCAGATTTTTTTTTAAATTTTACTTTTTATTTTTTTTTAGTTTACCAACCCCTTTGGGAGTTAGTATGTCACCTTGTATACAGTGTCATATTTTTTACAAAAAATAGTTAATTTTCATTTTTATTCATTTACGAAGCCCCCAGAGAAATGCAACTATGGATTCAGATGTTGAACTGAAGAAGCTTATAAACTTAGAGCAGCAGAATTCCTCACTCCTAGACATTTTCCTGACTAGTGCACACTTCAATCCGCACCGAGCTCAGCAGGGGGTTACTTTAACTTTTGAGCTAAAATGTTAGTTTGTATTCAAATAAACCCAATGTATCACTGTTGGGCACCCCATTGCCAGCTCTAAAGTTAATAGCACCTTTTGAGAAAAAAATCGAACATAACAAATAAAAAAGCTATAATTATCTACTTCTGTATTGGCCGTGTTGATTACACTTAAAGTTTTTTCAGTTTAAAAACCTTAATATTCAGGGCTCTGAAGTGCATTAACCACAAAAAAATGTCTCACAGTTGGTTTCAAAACATCAAAAAACATTAAAGCTTAAAAATTGTCAACTTTTTAACCATTCCCTAAGATAGTTAGTTGTAACAGAACAATTTGAATAAAAACATTTGCCTTTTTTCACCCTCTAGAACCACGGTATTGTACCAACCAGGACACAACTAAGATATTTAGTTGAATTATAGCAGTAAAAACAAATTAAATCGTTTTTTATTGGTTTGTATTGCTACAACTTGGAAAAAATCATCGTGAATAAGTTTTTTAGAACTTAAAAATACATTGTCATTATTAACTTAAACGTTACTTAAGACACGACTGATTTCAAAACATGCCTATACTTCAAGAAATATAAAAGTTTTAGAAACTATCAACACCAAACAGCTATATCTATTCTCTGAAACAACATTTGTAAGTTATGAAAACATTCGTTAATGCTTAAGTTTGGTAATAATCAAAACTACAGTCAGAAAATGTGTCAACATGATAATACAAGGGAAATAAAATTAAAACGAGAATATTATTTGTGACTTACCTAGCTAATGCTTCTCTGCTGAACTTTTAACTATGGTGGAACCACAGCCGGCTGTTTAGCAGAACCAGAGAATGTATTTCACCCAGACAAAATAAATCTCACTTTGAATTCCAAACTGAAAAGTAACAGCGTAACACAAAAATGATTGTTTTTAATTTTCTAGATGATATCTGATCTATAGCAGTTGTAAGAAATCGAATATTATGTAAATAGTAACTTGAGAGCCATTAAAAACAACAAAGAATTAACATATTTTAACAACAACTTTGTTGGAAAATATCAGAGAGAAGGGAGAAAGGACTATACAGTTCTCAATGGAAAGGCAGCAGAGTACTTGATGGGCCTGATTGCTGACCTCTGAAACAACTGACCAAGTTGTTATTCGTCCGATCCTAGAGGGTGGGAAAAATACCAAGTTACAAAAAAAAATTCAATTTATAAACAAGTTTACAATGACACTACATTGTTTTTTTTGTTTTGAAGGAGTTAAGATTTAGTACGTTTTTGTCTCTGTAAGAAGATTTGTTGCGCTTTTAGTTTAATAAAAGTCTAATTACCAAATGGCCAATTCCTTTAAAATATTATATGCCCGTGAATAGTGATACTAAATCGATTTGCACCCGCTCGCTCTTTCCTCCCTGCCATATTACTTACCAAAATGCAACGGTGGACCAGCGAAGCCTTCCCTTGGTATTCTCAAACACAAACACCAGCTCCAACTAAAATCTGCGATTTGACTGGTTGCCAAAGTTCCTCTTACGGCCACTTGTTCTACTGAGAATGTGTGAGCGGCAAAACGTGCCCCATTTGCTTCCCAAAATTTTAGGCCAAAATTAATCAACTTGTTCAGTCATTCAACAGCGGCCTGCTCAACGTTACAAAGCAGGTATGCGATGAGGAGAAGGACGAAAACAACGACAATCATGATGAGAAAATCCCAGAGTCCATGACATCAAGTATCTACAATAATGTTGTCCACAGCTGGAAAATCATTTTCGGGAGAAAATAATCGAGCAGTGAGATTTGCCTCATCGTGGACCAATTTAAGATAAATAAATTAATAAAAGAAAGAACATTTACACTCAACTCAGGAAAAGTATATGTTATTTTGCTCCGCGATCGCAATGGCGTTTCTTCGCAATCGCTAACCTCAATGAAATTCGAAAAATGAATCTTCAAAATCATGAGAAATCGACTTAAAATTTGTAAATTACACCAAAAAACTGACCTAGTTGTCTTCTAATTACATAAGCATTAGAAAAAAGCTGTTTGATGTCTCTGCCCGATCACTTTCAAGCGAAAGAACAGTAAAAGGTCGAAAGCACATGACAGTTTCCCGCCTGCTTGTTCGCCATCTTTGATTGAAATGCTTCCAAAGGCGTGCGCATGCGCAATGCGTTTTTCCGCTATGCCGGTTGAACATCAAATGAAATATATAGTATACCATTGGGCGCGCAAGGAATTTTGGTTGAAAATATTACCAACCATAATGCTTTGCATTTTGAAATGTAGAACGCCATGCACCAAATAGGATGCTGCCTGCTTCTAAATGGAAAAATCTTTATAGTGCATGTACTCTTTGTCTTTTTATGTACAGAATCTTTACTTGACTTGTTGAATTTCTACAAAGAATATTTCCCGAAAACAACTGACTTCAACGGAGCAGTCGCAGCCATTAAACGATTGCAGGAAGTATACAACCTGAAGCCATCAGACTTCACAGAAGCTAAGTATGGAGGTTTTAAGCAAGAGCTAGGAAAGACTATTACTTCCAAGGACAGTTACATGATTGGTCGAGCTTCGTATGTGGCAGAGGACTATCGGAACTGTGCACAGTGGATGCTGGAAGCCCTGCGGGTCTTGGACGCAAAACAACCGAACACCAATGAAAAAAATATTCCACTTAGAAAAGAAATTCTTGACCATTTGGCATTTGCTGAGTACAAAGTACGTTTTGACCGACCATCTTGCCATGGCTTTCCAAGTATAGTTATTGCGATCATAAGTAGCACTATAAGAAGCACTGAACTATATGCTATCACTTAAAACGCAACCTTGAAACTCAACCTTATAAATAACAGCAGTAGCAATGTTGTGTTAGTCAGTATTTGTATTATTATTATTTTTAAAAGTGTTGGTGTTGGTGTTAGTAAGGCATATTTATAAACAAATAACATTTGAAGATTGATTATTCTCAGAATGGAGACTTGGAGAGCGCAATAGATCATACCAAGCAGCTACTATCAATAGGTGAGTCATGATTGAACTCTTTTCTCGCTTGACAAATCAGTTGCCTCATCAAGAATCTTGAAACAATTAACGTATTGTGTTGCTGTTTAATCGTTATGTCGACAAGTACAACGGTTACAGGTATTAAAATTGACTTCAGAAGGGTTTAAAGGCCGATGGCATATACATGTTCGTCTCTAAAGCCTAGTCCATTACGAAGTTTAAGCCAAGGTCCAGTTCCCCGAAAAGACCTAAGCTAATGAAAATAGGGAGTTGCCTGTTTTAACTTTATTGTAGACCCCCACAACTCGAGAGCAGCTGATAATATGAAGTACTTCGAGTTAGAAATTGCAAACCTGGCAAAGAATGAGGGCGAAAAGATGGATCAAAATCAGGAGTTGGATTACAACTGGATGGCAAAGCTGCCCCAGAATCATCTACGGAAAATTGACTACTGGGCGGAAAGACATCGCTACAAACAACTATGCAGAGGTGATAAAATTGCTACGGTAAGTGAACACCAGTTTTTTTTAGTTCAAAAATTGTAAGTGATCGAGTTCTTCCAGCTGGCTCCACTATATGAGTAACAGCTTTTTCATTTATAGTATAAAAATTTTGTTTGTTCAACACTATGCGTTCTCATTTCTCGAAAGTACGGCCATTTTCCGACATCTAACCCGGCAACCTTGAAATCAGCTGTTCATGCTGCAAAATGGTGAATTTTAGTAATGTTAAACAAAGTTTTTTAGCAGCACTTGCCAAAGTTGAATTTCGTCTCATAGACCCTTGTGATGACTAGTGAATAAATAAGGGGGATTTTTTGTTTAAACATTGAATAAAAACTGTATTGTAACCGGCAAGTTTGAGTGTATAAATCTTTTGTTATCTTATAAGGCTGTGCGAGAAGATTTCGAAGTTAAAGTTTGTTGGAAATGATTCTTTCCACGAATCTCGCCTGAGGTCGGTACTGTTAAAAAAAGATAATGATATATAAAACCGCGTAAACTGTGAAACTAAATGTTAAGATGATTAATATTTTTTTTCTCCAGACTTTCCAAGATCCAAGGAAACTCAAGTGCAAATATTTCCGGAGCAGCCCATTGTGTGTCATTAAGCCGTGTCAGGTTGAAAAAGTATTCACCAACCCTAATATCTGGATCTTTAGAAATTTTGTGAGTGATTACGAAATTGAAAAGCTAAAGAACATCTCAACCCCTTTGGTAAGTTAATTACATTGCCACAAATATGATTCATTTTAAACAATTACGACTGTTTTTCAAAATTGACGTTAACGATTTTATTAGTTTTTGCTCAGACAAGCACTAGCTCGGTAAAATAAAGTAAGAAGTTTAGAATTCTCGCCATCCTAACCTTAACGGCGCTTACAACTCAATTGTTAACCCTATGTCGGGACATATTTGTACCTTCTCGCCGTTGCACGGTTCAGTCTGCGGTTTATTTCAATATATATATATATATATACTCTTAAGTATTCAAGTGTTTGCAATTGTTTAAATCTGGGGAACTGCTACTGACATTTGTCAATGCACCAGGCTGTTTTTATTTTTATATTAAGGTCTCATACGTTTTGCAAGAACTTTGCCGTGTGAGAGATTTTGTCAACGGTTTTATCTGTTTTAATTTTTGAGGAACACAGAGTCCTTAACTGCTATTAAACCTGTTTGGTATCCAGACTTCATCTTGTATTTTTGTCTTTTGCTAGTGACAATTTTTAAATAAGCCTCCCTCCTCTAATGGCCCTCATTTCTAATAAGCCCCCCGTCTGGAAGGTCTAAAATTGACTCCCCCTTCCGGGGCATATTATACAGCGTTTACGGTGACAGGATCAAAAAAACGGCACGCATGCGTACAACAAAAAGAGTTGCACAAGGAAAATGTGATGGCCGAGAAGAAGGCTTGCAAGCGAGCGTCTTTCAAGACTTTTGATTTCTTTATTCGACAGGTGATTTTCTTTATTTTCCGAA
>JAOBRD020014550.1:0-10738 GCA_027575215.2 Hydrozoanthus sils
CCTGCGAGAGCGGCTGTTTTATTATTTTTTTTTTGGGGGGGGGGGGAGAGCAAGCGGCAGTCGAGTAATACGTCACTAGACTTGAACGCACAAGCGATATGAGAGGTCTCTCTGGTCTCGCTACGCGGACTTCTCAGTGTAATGAGGATCTAGCTTTACTGATATTAAATTGAATTTCGAGAAGTGGCTGAATGTTAACTAGCTTTCAACTCATAATCGCGTACCCTATTCATACCCTCTAACCGAAACATGTTTGCAATTGAGTCAGTCTAAGTAAGCTACAAGTAGACACAATTTGACAGTGACAGTCAGTGACAAGAAAACTTTAAAGCCACTTCTATATGTATAATGATTACTAAAAACTGGACCAGCTGTACAAGTAGTTATTTGATTATAATACGAACTAAGTTGCGCTTATAAGACCGTAATGAATGAAAGGTTTTGATGAAAATTGCTTTAGCAAATTTAAAAGGCTTTCTTATAGCTAGAGCGAATCTAAAACAGCCGTTTAAAAAGTTTCTTGTGAAGGTGTAAATATATTGTTTCCCCTTCGTTAAGTGGTTAAATTGGTTTTAGGAGTCGCATTTGTTCCATAATTAAGATTATTGTATGTGTTTACTTAGAAACTGTAGTCGTTTACAACGGCCAAGTTGAACAAGATAAAGGAAGTCTTTAGAAATAGTGAACTTGAATTTTTAGCTCATTATTGTCTCTTTGGTCGAGTGACAAAAGGCGTGGCTAGTCACCCTTAAGACTGCCATACTCGGACTTCCTGTCCCCAAAAACAGATGAATCACGATTAAATCAATTGAAAATCAATTTTTTGCCGACTTTAATTTCGGCACACCTCTCACTTCTCACTAACAATCAAAGTTTGAAACAATGCGGAACAGTTTCTCATGTAAGGAATTATGCAGAAATCTTTTGAGAAAATTTTTCAGTTGACGACAGAAGTGGTATAAATACAAGTGTAGGCTCCAATCTACAATCATTCCAAAGGCTTAGGCGGCTAGTCCATCACAAACATGTCAAGTCGGTTTCCTACTTGTTCAAGATGCAGAAATCACGGCGTAACTGTTCCACTGAGGGGACATAAGAAACACTGCCCCCATATTCATTGTATCTGTACCGACTGTACCTTAATAGCTGAGAGACGGCGTATCATGGCCGCCCAAATTGCGCTAAGACGCCAGCAGGAGCGACAAAACATTGGTTGTACAAACACTGACCATAAAACAGAGACGCAAAGCTGCGACAGAACAAAGAGGCAAAACCCAGGTGAATACTGTCCTACTGGTGAGTGAGTTACTTTTTTCATGATACTGACAGCGCTATTGCTTCTGATTTTGCTGTAACTTTACAAAACTCCTTTAGAAGCCGTTGGATGTACTTTAGAGATGCATCTGTATTCAAGGTTTTACACTAAAGAGAGCCATTCCGTACCTACAATGCCTTTGTTATTCCGGTTGATGTCACAGTCATTTAAAGTTTGAAGTGTCTTGATTTTTTTGTTGTTATTTTTTGAACGTGGAAAACCTACAGCTTATAAATATAATTTCAATCATCTGTATATGAAGAATAATTATCCTTGAGATGTAAATACAAGTAAAACTAAAACTAAACATGCAAGACACTCTAGACGGCGAATGGTTTTGTTTAGCTAACATTTTGATGTTTTCACGTTTATAAAGGAGTCTTTGCTTTCTAGATCTAGAAGACGTCAAGACCCTCCGATAGTTTTCATCAAGCCAATAATTTTCGGAAACAAATAATAAAAAATTGCAAAATATTTAATGGTAGGTCAAAGGGTCTTGTATACATAAGAAAATGATGACTAAATATCATACCATGATGAAAGCTTGAAAGAAACATGATAAAGCTAGAGAGAACTCGGTTCAATTACCCACCAAATACTTCTACCAACAGTGAACAGCCAAAGAGGACAAGTTGAATCCTATCCTGACTTACAACCGAGTGACGTCAAACAGGAGACTGGAACTGAACGGCCAGCTAAGAAGGCGAGGTTGGAGGAGGAAAATGAGAAGCAGTTTGAGCACGCTATCTATCCTACATCAACTCATTTTTCGAGGGACTTTCTGGTAAACTTTAATCATGAAAGGACAATAAGACTTCTTCTGAGGTTGTTTCCTGAAAAGAAACGCAGTTCTCTTGAGATGATTCTGAGAGAATGTAGAGGGAATCTTACGGACGCACTCGATTGCCTCATGTCCAGTCATGGGAGAGTAAGAGCAATGCCTCCACTCATACACACGTCCAATCAAATACCTTTACTGCCTACATATTTTCAACCTAATACAAACTTTAGAAGATTTCCATATTTTCCTTTCTGAGTAATGAAGCTGTTTGTTTTGGTCCTACAATCCCCAGGATACAAAAAGATAAGTCTGAAAGTTCTCGTCTATTCTCTATGAACAATTTGGCATGTTATGTGTTGCGAAACTAAACAACTTGTATATTAGTCCTTGTCTAAAACATTAGTCAAGTTATCTCGTATTTCTTATAAAGAATTCGGAAAAGCCAACTAAGCTACAAGCTACAAAATCGTGTAACAATGCTGCTTCTTTTAGCTTGGCGTGACGTTTTTGAATAAATCTTGCTTCGAACAAGTCTGCAGTCACTGTTGTCAGCGGTAAGTGAGAGTGTGAGCTTGCTGAGTGAAGGCTTCACTTCTTGATGTTAGCGAGCTTATAGTGTCTATGACATGAAATATTATGTTACGTCGGCGATTAGACCTTGCTGAATGAAGAATAGCGGTGGGTGGAAAAAATTTTGTCAAAATCTTTTATGGTTTTTGAAATATTAATATTTAATGTTTTCAACTGAAGACGTCAGTTGGATGAATTTAAACCAAACTTGGGCTGATGTTGTATCTCGAGGTATTCTTCGGATTAGTTACCAATTTTCGCCAAGTTTTTATATTCGTCTAAATTTTAAAAAAATTTTCACCGCTATTCCTCATTTAGCAAGGTCTATCCACTGATGCTCTGTGAGTATTTCATGAAAATTCAACATCTTTCTTTTTTAAGTGCGCGTACGTCATTTTATTTGCCTCTCGCGCGTGTATGCCGCTGCTTTACTGTACGTCATGTAAATCCTAAACTTTTAAAACATGGTTTTCAGTTTACAATGCTTCGACCGGACAGTGTAAACACTAAGGTTTTCTTTTGAAATGTTGATAACAGCTCAAACAAAAAGATATCACTAAAGCCTTTGAAGGTATAATAAGACTTAAAACCATAGTCTATACTGTAATTGATTCATAGAAACTTTAAGCGACGAGGACGATAACGACTTACAAAAACTCCTATTTTGCTCTTTTCGACCATGTCTGGCTCATTTGCCCTCTTTTTTGTCGTAGTGACGCTTTGTTAACAAAAAAAGATTGCATGAGTCTCCTTTATGAGGATAAAAGAGATTGAGAAAACATTTTTTGGTCGTTCCCATAGTCGTAAGAACTTTAAATATGACCTTTCACGTTGTAATTTTCAAGACAACGGCGTGCAGGTGGCCAGCACAGTGCATTCCAACATGCAGCTTCATGTATTGTACTCGCTATTGTTCTCTGCCGTTTCCGTCTCCGTCGTCGTTGCCGTCCTCTTTGCTTCAGCTCCCTAATAGGGACTTTACGCAACATTAGAAATATTAGAAACTTTACGTACGTTAGAGATGTTAGAAACTTTACGTGACGTTAGAAATTTTAAAAATCTTACGTAACGTTAGAAATATTAGAAACTTTACCTAACGTTAGAAACTATAGAAACTTTACGTAACGGTAGAAATTTTTGAAACTTTACGTAATATAACGTTAGAAATGTTAGAAACTTTACATAACGTTAGAGATGTTAGAAACTTTACGTAACGTTAGAGACGTTAGAAACTTTACATAACGTTAGAAATGTGAGAAACTTGACGTAACGTTAAAAATGTTAGAAACTTTATGTAACGTTCGAAATTTTAATCTGTCATGCAGTGACAGCTTTCATGTTTGAATAACAGTGCCAAGAAAATTTAATGTCAATTACTTGATGAAAATCTCTTTTGATTAGCCCTACCGAATTAAAGGTTAAAACCAAACAAGCAAACACAACGTGTTTCAACAAAGTTTACATAAACTAATCAATTCTATGTGTTTATAACTGGCTTAGATCTTCGTTATTGAATTTATGATTCCGGCACTTTGAAAAAATGCACTAAAATGTAAAATGAACTGCAAAGGCTTAATTGTTTGCCCAGAAGAGACACCTTTCGGTTTGAGCAGTTATCAAAATTGACAAAAGAAAACTTTAGTGTTTACAACGTCTGGTCGAAGTATTCGTTTCAAGCAATGTAAAAAAACATGTTTTAAAAGTTTTAGATTTAGCTAGATAACAGACAATGAAGCAGCGGCATACATGCGCTAGAGGCAAATAAAAACGCAGGAGCACGCAAAAAATAAAGGTGTTGAATTTTCATGAATTACTTACAAAGCCTCTAATTTCCGAGATGAGACTGAAAGGTTTCAAAGGCAACTCGCATCCAGGAGCTTCGGCAGGAATTCGGCGGACATCGGCTGCAGCTCTATCGTCGTGATGCTTCATGCACCCCCCACTAAGTATGACTCAGGCAAATTGCATCCTTCCAGCTGGGTCAACCCATGGTAGACATCTCTCGATAGAGACTTTGTCCATCATGTGTACTATTTGTCGCACTCGATTTTCGTCGTCCGCAGTTATTTACTCGAAGCTGGTCAGCTTCTTGTTCACATATTCGGAATTATCTACGAAATAAATTGGAACTATTCTTAGAAGCAATAGTTCAAGTTAATAATTTGTGTCATTGCCATATGATCAACAGGGAACTTGGTACAGAAAATTCGATCTAGTTTCCTCGAGCTTGGAGCTTCCTGGAAATTTACCAAACTAGTACCAGAGTCTCGCGTAGTTTCATGAATGCATTTGCCCAGAACAACGGAATCAAATTTCTTTTTAGTGTGGTGAATATTAATTATTAATTTACTGTTACTTTGCTCTTCATCGTCCCTGTCAAAGTCTGGGTGCGGCGCGGGCAATTATGAAAAGTTTTATGTTAACAACAACGTCGGCACTTAATTTCCTAGATCGCAGCGTGCGGCTTATAAAAAAATGCTTGCACAGGCCTTAGATTGTTTTGAATAATTTCAGAAAAGTGCGAATCACTAATCTAACCCTTATCCTGCTAAAAAGATTCTAACTTTAAAACCACTGCTTAAAAACTTGAAATTTATTTTTTTTTTTTACAATTTATCAGGAAAAAGGTTAACATGTAAAAAAATGCACGCACTTTTTCCCGATACTGAAATAAGAAAAAAAAAAACTATTTTCGGGGAAAAAAACAATCAAATTTTTGAAAAACCCTCAAAACGTGGGAAATTCAGTCCGCATAAACGTGTTATTAGACAAGTTTATTACCTTGAGTTTCCGAAGCTTGGCGTTGTTGTGAATCCTTGTTTAACCAAACAGCGTGTCGATGGCTGTCTTCATCTGTCAACTGCAAAGACCTTGGCAGCAGTCCGTATGTCTCCGCAAACCACAAGGCTTTTTGAGCGTTGGTGCTAAATCAAAAAGATAGAGGGACAACTTTTAGAGATTAACATTCCAATGGTAGGGACTGCAAACGAATTCGTTTAAGATATTGTCATGAATTAAAAAATCTCACCTAATTTTGTCGAGGTATATCTTTTTTGCTCTCTCCCTCCAACCTCCGTAAATGTCTTGCCTTGTTGCCCAGGGAACTGTTAAATTGCTGCTTTTGCATTTCTTTTTTAATAGCTTCATACAAAACTTCATACAACTCTCTCGCCTTAGCTTATCGTTTAACTCTTGTCTCAGTCAGGCATTTGTTTTTCTATCTCCGCCTCCCGCCTTCTTCTCTCTCCTACAATATACCCCGGTGACTCAATAACCTCTTTCTCATTAGTGACGATTGTGCACTAATTCTCTTCACGAACCATCTTCTTTCGCGAGCCGTTCTTCGCCTTGCTCAGCTGCCGTAATATATTGTGTACGCAGCCCTTCAAGAGTGTGCCGATACGATCACACTCCTTACCACAATAAGTTGAAGAGATAAGAAGCGGGTCGACCGGGGGCTCTGCGAGCTCTGAAAGGAGCTCCCAATCTTCACGCTCCTTATACCAAAAAAATTCGGAACACATGATAAATAGTATGGGAAAACCAACACAGTTCGACAGCTAAGCTTTAGTGAAATGTTTGCTTTTCAACTACCCTCCTCACCTCACACAGGCAGCAGCGATCGATACCCTTGAGTGACTCGAACATGCATATGAAGATTTAAAATAAGTTTGTAAGGTCTACCCCCTTGCAGGCGGAGAAACAATATTATACCTATATATAGCGCAAATTTTGAAAGATATATTTGTTGCACTTCAACTTCAAACATGTTTTATCCCTACTAAATCCCAGCGGATTGGTCTACAAGACGTCTCAAATTGCTCAAACTTCAATGAAAAACAAAAGATATAACGGTACCTTTTGGGGAAAATTTAGCTTTAGGTAAGATCTCGTGGAACAACTATAGCCAAATTTCAACGATTTCAGGTTGCTTTTGCCCCAACTATTTTTCAACTTGTAGCAAAACTATTAAGTTGTACGTAGAGCTTTGTCTTCCAACAACGAAATTATGACGGAACAAAAGCTCAAGAATGTACCAGAAACGTAAATTAGTTCAAAATGTGAGATCGATTGAGCCAGTTTCTCTCTTTCGTGTCCCGAAAAGTCGCCCGAAATGTATGTTAACGTCATTCGGGTATTCAGCACTGACGTCAAATGTCCAGCATTCTGCCTGTTTTTGACAGCTTATCAAAGTTTTTGAGTAAAATTAAATAAATTTAAACCCTAAATAATGCTTATGAGTAATACGATTACCAGTTGTGGTGTGTTTGTTTGAAGATGTCATGGGAAAAGAGGGGCCGCGTGATATACGGCATATTAGGAATCTACAGTCACTGCTGTCAGCGGTAAGCCAAAGTCAGTATAATGCAAAAAAAACCCTTTAGCAATATATGCGCTCCTTGCTAAATGATTAAAATCTCAGCTAGCGTGAGATGAACTATTTGTTCCACCACAACTCACACGTCGTTCATTCTTATGTAAAAATCTATATTTCACAGTATAAAAATGTGAGAAAAATTACCAAGATAAGTCATCGACTAAACTTGACAATCTTCGATAGAATTTAGCAACAAACGAAAAAAGGCAAAACTCCCTAATTCTTTAGGGTATAAAACACAATAATTTACACGATATTCTGTTCCTTAATTAATGTTGACTTTCGATGTTTGTGGAGGTTAGTGGTTGGATGTTTGTGGAGCGGATAACGGAATTGTCGCAATTAAGTATTATTTGACTTTGAATTCGGTTTCTCTAATTAAATAATACTACAAACCAGAGTTACAAACTAGGGACAAATTTACAAACCAAGTACTGATAATCCTACAAACTACAAGTAGTGACCACAAATCTACTTACGTAAATCATGTTAAAGGATATCCTGAACCGCTTCCAAAAATGAAATTACTCAAGGTTTTTTACTTCACTGCCAACTACTGCCCAGGTTACTAAGAAAGGAGCGAAAAAAAGTCGGGCCCAGGTCACTACAGTTTGTTTAACACTCATTTAAAAATGTATTTAATCATGTCGTTAAGCTTCACATACTCGTGGCATTTATTCCCATTGGGATTTCTCGTTCACTCATTTAAATATTCACTTGATGTCTATCAGCTAGCATCTAGATTTTACGTTTCACACCCCCTGTTTTTCCACAGTACATGACATCAAAACTCGAGCCATTTAATATATAATGGAGTTCATTATTTCCTTTTCATGAATTATGATCAAATGCATGCTACAGTAGGATACGTTTGGATTGCGGTTACAAGAAAAATCCTGGCCCGGTTTGCTGGGATTCCGGTTTGAAGTTGTCGGGATTCCGAAAAGCATGACAGAAGATTCTCGTGTATTCTTGACCTATTTTTATACCGTGTTCATCGGAGATGCCGAGATTTATCCGGTCTAACCGGATCGTGTACTGGCCCCTTCGACGAATTTTGTTGCTTGCTTTCCCTAAAGTTAAATTATGATGTTTAAAGTATATGCAAACCTATTTTAAGGGACTTATATTGGTAAAAATGACTCAGTTTCAATGATACCAATCAAAACAAGACCTATCTGTAACGTATTTTCAAAGTATAACTATCTAAGAAGATATCCTACTCCGGACCTAGGAGGATTCGTCTTTCAACTTAAAATTGTCCTATCTGTGGTTTTTATGTCTACGAGTTGCCTCATGTGAGCATATCCGGCTTCCAGCATCCACAACTTTTTTAGCTCTAGCATCCAACATCCTGAGCATAAGAGCGATTGGGATCCGATATCCACTGGCAAGGAATCCAGCATCCAGAAACAAGCTGCTTCCATCATCCATTCTTAGAGGGAATACATCCAGCATCCACAGAACCTATACGGTCTAAGTATCCCGTATCCAGAGGGAATGGATCCGGCATCCTCTAGTGCCCTGGATGTGCTTACATGGGGCGAGTACTTCATTTATGTAACTAAGTTATCGAACGCCCTATGTACCCAACTCGTAATAAAAAAAGCCTTTTTTGGTCACAAAGTAGCTTGGGAACTCTTCCTTTGTTGCATAACTAAGCTCACAGTTTCCTGCTGTCGCTTGAGACCCAACGGCAAAACCAAAGTTGAATGACGTACATATTCCGATCATCTCGACACACTTTTCAAAGCAATCAGTGAGTTCCTTGACTCGGTATATCTTGATGGTTTTTATGATCAGCGCGTGATCCTTGTTTTTGAGCTCCGAAATGAAAACGGGATGTAAAACTGGGGATATATCTGCAAACATAAAACATCATTAGCTGGTCTTCAATGTGCAAATTGTTGCTCTACCGTAACAGAAAATCTCTCAGGCATAAATGCGCCTGAAATGCAAATTTATTCAAGGGCCGACGCGAATTATTTTTCTCAGCACCGACGCGAATTATTTTTCTCCCTGTTAAACACTTAAACAGGTATGTGTCTTATGTTAAAGGGCTTTACTTTTCTAACTGGTTCATGGTTTAGTTCACTCTTAGCTTCGATTCGAAATAATAATACTAATAATGTTTAGCATTTATATAGCGCCTCTTCCATATGTACATGATCAGGGGCGCTTTACAATGATTTACAGTTGACTGTGGTACTGAGGGTCTTAGATAGTCCGCTATACACGGCTCACAACTATACACATAAGAGTTGCCCTCAGTTAGTAGAAGACACAGACCACGACACCGGGATCACCTTACTCTTTCTCGACAGGTGTTGTGGGTTTTTAAGTCCCCCAGAGGAGCTTGAGAGACTGGGCCTACGGTTTAACGCGCTTATCCGAGGAGACGCGAAGGTCTAACCGTTTGGAGGTGTTAGAGCAAAGCAGCACCTTCTCCTCAGTTATTTTAAGACCCTGAGTGAAGGTCCGGCACCGGGAATCGAACCCAGGCCTACCGCACGATAGACTGGCGCCTTACCAACTAGGCTAACCAGGCGGCGCAAACAAAATCTTGTTTACATACTCAGCTTCGTTCCCAAGGCTTTTCTCTCAGGAGAGGGCGTCCGCGTAGAAAACCCTGGGGTCGAGTTTGTTACATACTCAAATTTTTAATACTTTAAAAAAAGTATGAATTATCATATTAGTGCATGATAAAGTATATAACAGAAACGCCGAAAGAGAAATATGTTTTAACACCTCTTTCCGGCCACACTTAACATTTGTGAATGCTTCCGAGGAGAAAATTATCACTGAGAGTCTCTGACCCCCACCCCTTCCCCCCCCGAACGTCTGAGGTCATTGAATCCCTGTCGGAAACCTTACATCTCTTTCGATATTATGCAGAAAGGGGGAAGGGATTACAGATTTCTTATTCACAAAGTTTCCTTTTATACGTACTTTTTCGTTCAACGAAGATCTTTCGTCTGCAAAAAAGCTGCCACGCTTTTAAGTTATTCGTCCAAATCCATATAGCGTTCATAAAAACTCCAGTTACCGGAGGAGTGGACTCGGAATTAGTTTTCAGACCACGAGCATAAGGCCAGCGGCTGTCGTCAAAAACGGTCATGTACCAGCCTCCATGGTACCTAGGTAGCAAGTGGAATGTCTGTGGGTGAGTTGTTTAACAACAAGGAACGGTTGCTCGAAAGATGATTAGCTTTAAACCAGGATTAACTCTTAACGAAACCTATGGGTTGTCGTTTTAATTAACCCTGGATTAGGGCTAATCGTCTTTTGAACAACTGGATCCTGTTTCTTAGCGGTGCTTACTTAGATACAATCAAGCTTTCTTTATCACCAACCTCCAGAGAAACGAAGGGACTAAAACGAGTGTAACCTAGACCGATCCACGCAATTCAAACCGGGTCAGACTGTCCTCGAGTTGTTACTACACCCTGCAGTGACAGAAATATCTCTTTTAAACTGATGGTTTATTTTGGTTGTTGAGAAGTAGCGGATCCGTGAGTTTACAGCTGTTGTACCGTCGTGCAATGCGATTTCTGTGGTTGTTTAGTCTATATTCTGAGCTTCGCATGCATCTCTTGCGCCCTATGATGTAGGAAATCAGGCACTCCCATGTGCACTTGATTATTTTGTTTATGTAGGGTGAACATTTTATTTGTGAGTATGTAAATGCATACTT
>JAOBRD020014660.1:0-10737 GCA_027575215.2 Hydrozoanthus sils
TATGGTCGCGCGGAACCTGGGGACAGAACCATGGTGAGAGATCGTGTTTCATATAAAGACTTTCTGTGCACTAAAATGACTGACAAATCATATACAAATGTGATATTAGTAAACGCTTCCAGCTAGGGTTCGTACTTTTCTTGTAATCAGTTTAGGAGAATTTCAGATTTACAGAATGACAAATTTTGTATGTGACATGTAAGTAGAAGTTAGATGCCGATAAACTGGTTGGGGCTGAAAGGGTTGAGCCGGTGTCACAGCGGATTTGGTCCCCCGCGAATTCGGTCCCCCCGGATTTGGTCCTCCGCGGATTTGGTCCCCCTTCACTATCAGCTTCGAAACTCGTAATACGGCTGCTACAAGTCACGACTATGAACCAACCAAACCAAGATTTGGAAATCAACAAGCAAATATTCTTTAGCGTTTATGTTATCGGTTTTAAAACCTGTGGAACTCAAAATCTGTGTCAGTATATGTTGTTTTTATTTTGGAATTGTTGATCGTCCGTTTGTATTCGATCAATGCCATGTATTGACTGGTCGTGCAGCTAAATGATTATATACATAGACTCTGAAAAACAAATAATTCCTTGGACTTTTAAGACTTAAGCAATCGTCTTACTTTACCTTAACATATCTTAACATGCAAATTTTGTTTTCATTAAACCTGCAACCATTGTCTTCTTCACTTACTGGAAACGCCAACGCTTCGAATTAAATAGACGCGCCGAATTTCTCAAACACAATTGACATTAATTACATTGTTATATCCAAACAGGATAGGTGCAAGCTAAGACTAACCGTAAGTTTCAAGAAAATTTTTGACAGTTATGTTAAAAGCTTTTCGTTTTAGAAAATCATTCTTCCATAAATCAGATATTTACGAATTCTGTCCACAAAACACATTATTGATCCTAAAATGGCCTCACGGTAGATTTTCACTCAATTGCAGGGTTGTTTAAGGGCCAGTGGCGCAAGAATGTTATTTTTTATCCTTTCGATTAGCGTTTAGTAGCGCCTTTCAGTGTCTTATGATATTAAGTTATTTACACTTGAAATGTAGTGTAAGAAAAGTATCACACACTAACAAGAATAACATTAATCAAAAGCTTTATATTTCGTCCTTCTTGATAATATTCTTGTTAAACTTTTCAGGACAAAACTATAAAATATTGTCACAACATTTAAAACACTCGCTGACAAAAATATAGGCGTAATTTAATCAAAATTTGAGAAACATAAACACAAAGGAAGTCACAGTCATATTCTGCCGCGAACAGAGATAGTCAGATTGCAGTAAGGGCCGCACGGATTTTATGGCTATAAAGGCCATTAATTCGTCTCAAAATGTCTATAAATGCATTTAAACGCCGTTAAAGTTTCAAAATCCGCCAAAAACTCGATTGTAGAAAGTTTTTTTTGCGGGGGACCAAATCTGCGGGGGGACCGAACCGCTGTTACACCGGAACCGAAACAGTTCCCAGGCTTCGCTCTGGTTCGCTCTACTTCTGAGAAACTGCTCTTCGACTGTGCAGGTAAGTCTTGACGTTTGCGTACTGCGAGTGCTTTTAAAAGTTTCGTTTTGGTTTAGTACAACGCTGTCATCTGAGTAATAAACAAAATGACTATAAGACTGCGCAAACAGACCAATGGTAATAAAACAATAATTTCCGTTTCAATTTACCACTCCATAATGAAGAGTACGTAAACAAACATGGCGGCTTTATAATCGCGATTGTGAAACCACTGCTTTCGCCACTCGATGATTAACTTGATATTTTTAGCTACGGCATATATTTTTGGAATTGCTTGAAAAGCACGTTCAAAACTGAAAAATTAACTAATTTCAGCCAATTGTAATTATTTGGAAGCATATGTGCACAAATTTCTAGACAAACCCCAGTTTTAGCTTAAAGTTAAAAATTTTTTTTTGCCGCCACCAATAGAAGGATAAGGGCATTTTTGTACATACAAAAACCCCACAACTGATATATACTCTTTAAGTTTTAAGTACTCAGTCAATCATATTACTGATCATGAACTAGTACAGGGTTAAATGGGAAAACCTGGAAAGTCGTGGAAAAACAAAATTGGTTTTCCAGGCCTGAAAAACCTTGAAAATTACTAAAAGACCTGGATGGTCCTGGAAAAAAGTTAATTTTTTCATGTGCACCAAAAGATATAATATATACCGGTATTTATCTTCCCGGGGGGGTACTTGACAAATGTTTTGGTAGGAGGGTGCCGCCCAAGCTTTAAAACCCTGACCCTGTTTATGTTTTTGTAAGTGCATGGGACTGCTACATATCTGAAGAGGAAAATGAAAAAGAAGAACAAGTCAAACAGCATAGTGTACTTATAATATGAAATGTTTTTTGTGTGAAACTATACTCTGCATGTACATTGTTGAATTTTTTTGTTCAAATTCAAAATTCGCTGAAAAACTGGAGTAGCTATAGCCGCACCAGTCACAGATTGAGTGTTCCACCACCCCTACTACGTCTTGATGTATGGCACAGGCACTTAATATAGGAGATTTCTTCACCCCTGAGAGTTTTTCAAACAAAAGTGTGCTTTTATATAAATGATTCTCCAATTGGATGTGTAGCTTGGCATTCTAGTCATTCTCAAAGGTAAAAACAACGAGTGTTGAAGCTGCAAGAATGAAGATCGAAGCCATGAGCGAGCTCCCCATTCCCTCTGCAGCCCACTTTTTTTGGCGTGCGTTGTTTTCACTATTGAGAATGACTAGAATGCCAAGCTATGCTGGTTAATTGGATGTTTTCACAGGAAGCCTAGCTTTTTGCAGTTCCAGACCACATTACTATAACTGACTAGAACATTTTGACTGTTCTTTACCAAAGCACAATCTGTACCAATAACCATCCTGAGAACAGAGATTGAAGCATCGTATTCCTATTGGTTTGGTGGAACTATGGCCTCAAGGTTTGTAACACTATATAGCTTACTGCAAAGTCCATTCCCAGTTGTTTTTCTGAGCAAGCCTTATATCTTGAGTTTAATAACAATAATAGCAGTAGTAATAATACTGATGATAATAATAATATTAAGAAATAATGATGTTGATATGATGATTGTGATGATGATGACAATGATGATAAGGATATTAATTCCATAGCTTAAGACTCTCTTCCAACCTGGATTTCTAGAAATTCTAGAACTTACATATACTTCATATTTGGGTGGCTTTGAAAAATCTAATTAATATATACTGGCCACTCTTTTGCAGGCAGTCTGATTCCCAGCCTGATAAGAATGGTGATAAAGATGATGGTGAGAATGAAGAAAGAGTAAAAAAAGGTGCACCATCTTTATATAATTAATAAACTCCCAGGCTCCTTTCACATAGTGAAAAATTTAATGTCACAGAAGAGGAATGGGTCTTGGAAAAAACTTACAGACTGAGTTTGGGGCTGATTTTCTTGATTTGAAGTTCATGCCTTTCTTACAAAAAAAATAAAAATATCAATAAACTTGAATTTAGACAATTATACAATGTGCCCTCTCAGTTACCATGACCACAATAGCTTAATTTATAGCAGCTTGTGAACTTGGGCACATGATGTACAGTTACACATTGTAGGATTGCATTGTGGAGTCACCAGAGTGCTCAAACTGCGAGCAGGGAGCTAATGGCATTGTGCAAATAGTTAATGTTTCATTATAAGAAACTCTCTGACACCCAATCCTTAGAGTGCTCAAAAGCATTTGCTTGAGCATAAATACAACTACTTGAATTGAAGGTTTGTTCAGATAAATAAATGTGGAGGTTCTGCTTTCATGTTGCATGGCTTGTGATTTTTGTCTGATGACTCAAGAATACAGTAGAGAATAGAAACATTTTATTATAAACTTTGTTTTTCTTTCAAGGGTTTCCATGGAAAAAGGCAGCGATTACTGTTGGTGTAGGAGTGGCAGGTGGGGCTGCAACTGCTGTCTTTGCACCTGTTGTCCTTACTGCTGCAGGCTTCACTAGCGCAGGAGTGGCTGGGGGAAGCATCGCAGCAGCCTGGATGTCAACAATAGGCAATGTTGCTGCAGGGAGCACATTTGCTGTTCTTCAGAGTGCAGGAGCTGCAGGGGTGGGGACAGCTGTTCCAGTTGTGGGTGGTGCGGCCTCTGCAGCAGTTGCAGGGGTAGCACAATATGCTTTGGGAAAAAAGAAAAAGAATAGCACCGAAGAAGATATTTCTTCAGGGGTTGATGAGGTGGCTTCAGATCAGAAGGCAGCCAAAAAGAATGAAGCAAGTGAAGAAAAGTTTAGTGTTGAGGAAGATCAGGATGAGGAGGATGGTAATGAGGGGAATGGAGAAAACAGGGAGAAAGAGCCAAAAGAACATGATGAAGGCAAAGAGGAAATTATATAATAGATGAGGTTGAGAAAATTTTTAAACTTTTTGAAAATATCAGAACAAGTCTTTAACAAAATACATACTTACACTTTATAAATATATATTAATTTTATGTTATCATATTGGAACAAGAAAAAATAGATTTATGCTGAGGTATTGTGTTGGTTGTATTATTCTTTGGATTGCTATGTGAAATGTATCAATAAGGGAAAAAATTTTGAAGTCGAGTGTGTAGAAGGATAAATACATGAACATAAATCACCGGTGTGCATCTATGATTAAGGATTAATTTGGTATACAAAATACCATATATATTGTTTTCAAAAGGTCTAAATACTAGATTGACAGCAACTCTCAAAACAATTACAACAGTTTTGTAACTAGACATGTTTTGCCAAGTCTCTTGCCATCATCAGTAGTGTCAACTACAAACATGTCTTGTTTCAAAACTGTTGTATACAAAATACTTTTATATATGGGAGTTATAAAAATTAATAGACAAGTGTATCACGACATCAGGGGTTTAAGATATTTTGAAAAAAAGATGTGAATGGAACAGGCAAAATTGTAAACACTAGAGTGTGTAATTCAGTTAACTAGGAGTAGTGCAGGAACTATATCATTGGGAGGAAATGAGGGGGTCAGGCTCGTCAGAATGAAATTGATTTTTTTTGAGGGAGGATGGGGAGGAGCAGCAAGCATAGCTAGTGTAGAAGAGTAGTAAATGTTCAGTAAATTCAAAATTTATCTCTAATGTGGAAACTGTGCATCTACCATCACAAGAAAATTTAGAAGGGGTTGGTATGGGCATATTAGACACGTGCAGAGCAATCAGATGAAAACTGTTAGATTAGCAGTGGGTGGCGGAAGTAAAAAGTTATTGGGGGGGGGGGGGGTCACAACAGAAAGTGTAATAGTCCGTTATAAAATCTGAAATTCCTATTCAAAAGTTTGTGTTGTTAGCCAGAAAACTAATTATTGGGGGGACAGAGCCACCCTGGTTCCACCAACTTTTGGTGAATTAATGGCTGGGTCAACTCCTTTCATTTAACTCATCTTGTTTGCTGGCACAGTAAGTAAAGAGAATTTTGAGAGGTGAAATTGTACATCAAAATTGTGTGTTCTAAAGCTGATTGGCCAATGCAGAGCTGTCAATCCCCGAAATTCCCAAATCTTGTGAAACATGAGCACAAGGCATGTAGTTCTGGATTCCTTTCCAATATTGGCCCGACCTATTAACGATGCAATTTTTAAATAGTTTGGAAATAATGTTAACATATCCATGCATGGTCTAGGATGCCAGGGAAAATGTAGCAAACTTCCAACTGGCGGAAGTTCGGAGTGTAGGGCTGGCAGAGAGGGTTTCAGCGAGTGCTGAAGGCGCAAGCCTCTAGCGCAGTCTGGGGGCATGCTCCCCAGGGAAAATTTGGCAAACTACACTGGCTGAAATGCCAATTTGCGTATTTTGGGGGATATTTTGAAAAGTATTTTATAAGTCAAGTCAGTTTATGTTATTTTCTAGAACAATTATCAAATAGATTAAATTGGATATCGAGTACTGTAATTTAGATGACATTGGAAAACCGGTTGGGTTTGACTACCATGTGGGTGAGTGGGTGACGAAGCTTGAAATCTTGTGATACCCGCTCAATGCGGGTGAGTTGACAGCTCTGCCAATGGTTTCTGTCCTACACACCCGATGAAGACCAAATGGATCAAATATGAAGGAAATAATTATTGCTTAATGTTAAACCAAAGCTATTAGGTGTGAGGGAACCGGCAGGGAAGTAAGGAAATTTGAACTTATCCTCAACTCGGTTGAAATGAGCGAAGAAATAGAAAGCATTCAGAGTTAGCTATGTATTAAGATGCTAATGAGAACTTTTTTCATTCAAAATTAATTTTGGTCAGAACTGTGACATTTTTTCCGGTTCCAACCAGATAATCAGTTTTAAGGTGAAAAAATAGTAGAATCAATAGCATTTTTAAATAGCCGAAATTTTTTTAGTGACCCATTATAAATCCCAGCATGTGTTGGGAATCACACACGCGCGAGCTGTGTTACCCTTGACCAGCGGTCGGCTATTCTGTTATGTCAAGTCTGGGCTTCCTGTGTAAGTGAGCGGGAATTTCAAGATGGCGGGGCAGGCGTCGAAACGTTCTCTTTACCACCCAGCTCCGTGTCAAACTCCTCCGCCACAAATCAAGTAAGTGTTAAGTCCTTGATAAAATAGAAATGAAATTCTAGTTTTGCTATTCCTCTATGTGTGGATCAAATGACTACGAATTTGATCACCGCATGACTTGCAAAGATACTGGCATTCGGTACCGTGAACAATTTTTTGTGAAAACAACCTGGAAATCAATTGTAAAAAAGATGGCTTGCAATTGCAGTTGTGTAAAATGTAAAATTCTGAATAATGCAACATGGTTTGACTTCATCAAACTGGAGACAAGGGTTAATTGATAAAACTATCGGGTTGAAACACAAATATTATGTTACCGATATAATCAAGGAAGGGTCATTTTTCGATTTTTTTCTCACATTAAGAGTATTAAGTATTAATATTACGTTTTGAAATTATATATAACTTCAGTGAAATATCTGTGTGGTTTCAACAGGAAATCTCTTGCACAAGGTCGTTTGGTATCCGATACTCACTTGTTGAATCAAGAAAGAACACTGTAAGTTAAACGATCAAACCTATTTCAAGAGTAGCAGTGTTGCACACATTTGCAAATTTTGGTATGGAGACAGCTGTAACGGCAACACTTGGGGCTCATACAATTGTTTCGAGGGTTCAGGACCAGCTTTGGTTCCTTCTGACCTGTTATAGGTCTTGGCGCCATTTATTTTTACTGGCTGTCTCCACATCATTAGCACATATTATGTGCAACTCTGTTGAAACTGATATCACCAGCCAGATACAAGCTCAATGCTTAGAGTTTTGTACTTCAATAGCAGTAACATGATAATAATAACAATGATATTGATAATAATTATAGTCTGCAATAGCATAGCAGGCAAATTTTAGGCGGAATTCAGCCCTCAAATTTATTTGTAATTGCCCTCTGTTTGAAATTTCTCATCATTCACTGTTTCCATGTAAGAATAATTTAACTGAATGCTGACTGCGCTTCTATGCTATGCCCACAGCCCCCCTCCAAAATCAATTTTGTTTCAACTGTCCTGAAATTTTTAAATTATAACTTATAATTTTTATGTTAAAATGTACCAAAAAACCTTATTATTTTTTATTGTAAGTTATTAAATTATCATTATTATTACTATTATATATGAATGTTAGAAATATATTTTTTTCAAGGTCAGCTGATGAAATTCTTCCAGCAAGTCACTCTAGTGGTAAGTAATGAGATCACTATACAAAGAATAAATTATTAATAATAATAATGAAAATGTAATAATGAAATGTTTTCGGAGCATTTTATATATAGTCTCAATGTTCTTACAATGATTTACACTTGCCTTTGGTGTTGAGGGTCTTAGGTCGCTTACATTAATATTCATTAAGAGTTCATTTGACAGACCACAACACTGGGATCACCCTACTCTTTTTCGGAAAGTGTTTTAGCGCTTTTAAGTCCCTTAATAGAAGATCAGTTAAGGTACTGGGCGTACGGTTTAATAATGTCCTTGTCCAAGATAAATTACAACATATTAAAGTAATTCTGTCAACTTAATCATGGTAAAAGAGCTCAGATGCTTTCCTTTATAAGTTTGCTGGACTACATTGGTACAAGTTTTTATTCATGTGTATATGATTGATTTAAGGTAAAGAATTACTTGGATGAGGCCTGCGAGGCTGCAGACAACAAAAAAACTCCTAATTTAACAGATTTTATTAAATTTTCTTGCTGGAGAAGCAAGTTTTCAAACTGCAGTTAGCTTGCTAATTAATCTTAAATAGTTGTATTTTGGTGAAAAACTTGTTGATAACCTTTCTGTAAATGAGCTGCAATGTAGTGTAACATAGTCAAAAACTACTTGAAGCTTGATCCAAATTAATAATTTTATGCTGTGTCTCTGACAGGAGCATTAATCAAAGTTCTTGAACTCTTTTAAGTTAGTCTCCAGTCGAAGTTTTTTGATGCAGAAGTAAGTATTTACTCTTTGGTACTGAAAAATTCCCTCCCTCTCCCCCCTCCCCCAACCCATGATTAAAATTTCAGTTTACCAAAGCATAACCAAGGCACAGTTAGTTTTTTACCAGAATAAAAAGAAGAGTTAAAAAGTATAATCAAATTTGCTAAAAAATTGAACATAAACATGCCCCGACCATCTGTAGCTAAAATATAAGCATGCTCTTAAAGCTTGTACCTCCTTAGTTGCAGTCAGACTAGACAGTTTGTCGCTCTTTTGGAGTTACACTGATAAAATTTATAGATTTATTGTTCTTAGACCTGAAGTAGTTGTGTTGTATTCAAAAGTCCTATAAGCATTCAGTGAACGAATTCTTTTAGATTTTTCAACCCCCTCTGTTTAATAAGAACCATTAAATTTTTTCAGACCTCTTGCTCCCTATTTATAAGGGTTAAAAAGTTTCCTGGAACTACTTTCAGAGCAAAGCAGATTTGATCAGCTACCAAGAATGCCAACTTCAATGAGGACCAAGCCACCAGCTCCAAAATCGCCTTTATTGATCAAATCTTTACTAGAGGACCCAAACAACCCTGGTCCTAGAAGGTAATTAGTTCAATCTATTTGTATGTTTCAAGCAGCTAAAAGGTAATAAAATAAGTATTTATCATCATTAAAAAGTAACAAGGTAAAGTGTTCAATGCATTTATATTGTGCCTTTTTCATAAAACTGAAAGGTGCTTTAGAATGATGAGTTTCAGTGTTCTTGCCAGGACTGGAAAACAGAAGGGCACCTAATTTGCATAATTTTACATAACAATAGAAATAAGCATATCTTGCTTTTGAAGCATAATTTTGAGTTTATTCCTTTCAGGCATTAAAAAACACAACTACAAACGATGAATCTTAAAATATAACTTTCAAACCAAATTTATTTACACTATTTGTAGTGTTCGTGTATCCTAATATTATTTACCAACATTTTGATGAAATTTATAAAATACAGAAGGCAGAATATTAATGTTGAAGGATTGAATAAATTTTGAGGCCGAATTTCGATTGTGATCAAACAAAATCTAGCTACTTTTTATCAATTTTACAGTGTAAAACAGGAGTAGAATCCGAAAAAACAGAAGGGTGCTGGAGAAAACAGAAGGGCGCTGGAAAAATTTGAAGGGTGCTGGGAAAAACAGGAGGGCACTGCGCCCTTCTGTTTTGCCCTGGTGAGAACACTGAGTTTTAACCCCCAGTGAAACAAAACCATTTATATAGGTGCTCATAGCAGCCACTTCAAAGCGGTCGGTGTATAATGTATTCATTATACAAATCATGGAAGGATGGATAGCTTAGTGGCTTTTAGAGGGAACTAGAAGGTCAGCCAAATATTCAACCCTGAACTACGCCAGGGATCGATCAGGATTGAGAGGCAGAGATCTTAATGCTGCACCAACCCCTCCTGATTTAGTCTAGGAATAAGGGACATGTACAGCCTGACTCTCCCCCCCCCAAGTCAGTTTCTGAATACCATTGAATATCTAGATCAAGGCCATAAGTACTGAAATAATCAAACTAATTTGGTATTCAGTGTCTTATAAAATCCAAAAATTAAGACAAATGACGTAAACTCTGACCCCCTCCCCTCCACCCCCAAGAAGGCAAAAATAAATGTTGCTTTGAATGCAATTATTTAATCTGTTTTTAAAGGTTTTGCTCTCCAGATATTATGTCAGATATCTTGATGAAAATATGAGGAGACTATCCACTGAGGCAATAAAATTATTAATATTACCTTGCTAAGTGAGGAATAGGGGTCAAAATCACTGACGGAGGTAATAGAATGTCATAGGCACTTTAAAGTAAATAATTATTGTTTTGAGAATAAAACATTAATGGTGCATACTTCAAACACAAAGGGTCACACCACAGCAGCACAAGGGTATATCAAGATCACCACAAACTGTTAAGCCCTCCTCGTCACTGTCTTTATCTGATGAGGATTTCGGTCGAAGTGCTAGACAAATACCACAAGAGGGGACTGCAGTAGCGGCAACACCTTTAGCTTCACAAGCAGTTAGTACTGTGGTAAGTTGCCCAGTATGTAGTTAGATAAAAGTAATTCCTTGCCAAACTTTTACTCTTTGTCTTAAAACAACTGCCAGGAGAAGGTGTTGCTTTTAGTAATAATAATTATAATTTATTACATTTAATATAGCGCTTTAACTATTAAGATATTCTAAAGCGCTTTACAATTTGTACAAGGAAAATA
>JAOBRD020014877.1:0-10735 GCA_027575215.2 Hydrozoanthus sils
GGTGTTATCAAAGAAGAAAAGGACCAAACGACCGTCGAAGGCGCGAGTCTCAGGGGTGGGGGTGGGGGGGTATTCCCAGTATCTGAAACCGTGCCGTTTTGTATTCCAGCCACCGCAGAAGCTTTTTTATGTTTCGAACTTGATCTAAACTGTTGTACTAAAAACTTTCGTATCAAAAAAATTAAAAAAGATAAATTCGGTAGCTTCATGGCTGTGGCTTATTGTTGTGTCATACTGAAATAAGTTGTCCTGCTGAAATGGTTTCAACCTTCAAATTAAACCACCCGCACTACCAACATCGGATTTTGCACTTACAGTGGCGCGCAAATTTATAATATAATGGCTTAACCATGCTATTAGTAACAGTTATTTTCAAATGATCTGAATGTTTCGACAAAGATAAATACCTTAGTTACATACAAGAAGCTATGGCAAATAGCCATAAAATGCACTCAGAAACGGAATAACATCATTTTGAAACGACTTCATATGGTTTAGGGCGTGCACCTGAGATTTTGCCGCTTGGCCATGAAAGAAAAAACACAATCTGATTAAAAAGAACTGACTGACACTAAAGATGTTTAAAAAAGGGTTAAATGAATCATAGTTTAGTTGACGGTTCAACGTCTTTATGGCAGCGGTTTACAAAAACATTGTAGGAATGTACTACAGTATTACGAAACATTAGCACTGTAATGACAGCTTTGTTCTTCAAACATATAACATGTGATCTATCGCGATTCAAACTTTGGTAAAACTGGATAAAACACTCCGCTGCTTCGCTCTTTGAATGTTGTCAATTTTGCAGGGTAAAATTACTTCTTTTAGAAAAACAAAATGTCTTCTTTCGAGTTCTTTAACTGACGGAAATGTTACAAAGTGACTTAAACCTTACCATTACGGCATAAACGAGCAAACAGACTGTAAGTTGTCTCGATTGAGGCACTTGTTTCCAAAGAGAAAGTGACTATATTGTCACCGGTAATTTCAATTATAGTGAGAAAACATAGAATCGACTAATACGTCCATTGATCTTCAGTAGCATATTTTCCTGTGTACATCTCGACAAATATTGCAAGCGGAACTATTCGGGAAAACAATGTGCCACCAGCTCAAAATGTCAACAGACAAAACCAATCCCACGGTATTAGGTCTTCGTATATTTTTTCAGTGTCGGCTGTCATTTTTAAAGTCAATCATTTTGCAACGAAGAAGCTAAAACGGAAAAATACGGTAAGGCCAAAAAAATGAATAAATAAATTCCTGGTTTCTCATCAGCGCCGGCGAATTCAAAAGGCCACCGCGTCAATTTTTTTTCTTTCTTTATTTGTTGAGCTTCGCCTTAAAAATTGGCTAACTGACAATACCTTCAGTAATGATAACTAATAATATGTGTATAATAAAATTATATCAAAAAGTGAATTCAGGCAAAGGCGACCAGGAAAGCTAACGCCAATTACTGTGGGTCCAAAATCATGCTATACACTATCTAAGGTGATATAGTAAAACGTGAGTAACAGCACGAAATAGCCTTTGAAATGTTGCGCGGAGTATTCAGTACATTTTAAGCAGATTGATCTCCAGGTTCTAGGGTCCTTAATATCAAAGGAAAAAAAGCTAAGAAAAAATTGTAATTCTCAACCTTGAATGATTCATTGATTTGGTTTCCGGTAGACGGAATGATCAGTGGTGCAGTTTTTTAAGAATATTCCATCATGCAAAATACGCATATATATACATATATAAATCAATTAAGAGTTGCTGCTTTTTGTAGTGGAAGTTATACTGCTACACTTGCTTGCTACTGTAACTGGTATCTCTCCTTAAAAAAAAGAAAAAAAATTTGCCTCGTTTAATTTTTAGAAAAAAACTTAATGGGAAACCGGAAACTTTATTCTATTTGTCAGATTTGTGCATTTATAAAAAAGTAAAGTGTCTCATGAAAATGTTGAACAAATTTTGAATTGAATTTTTTTCAAATTTATTAAAACATTGTTACGTTATATAAAGTGCTCATGTATAACATAATTTATACCTAGAGATTCTTTCATTGATCAGTGTTTCCTTTCAGCAAAATCTAACTCCGTCAATCGACGGCGATTATGTCTTAGAGTTTTATCGCGATATGATGCGAACTGACGCAGCTTTAGTTCTTTTAGTCGGCCTCGGCTATGCATATCAATTTTGAATACTGTGAACGGCGCCATCTAAAATTGCTTGTAAATTCTCTAAAAATCCAGAAATAAAAAATCTAACTCCGTCAATCGATGGGGAATATCCCTTACTTAGGGTCGTTGTGGGAAGTTTTATTGCGATATGATTGCGAACTGATTTTTCAAGAAACGTCGCCCCTCAATAACAACAACAACAACAACAACAACAACAACAACAACAACATTAACAATTAACTAGAAGAAGATAAGCAGCGTTTGGGGGCACGTTCTGTTGGTCAAAAAAGATGTGATTGGTGTGATTATGTTACCGTTCCGTTCCTGTCAGCGGTAGGGCTTTTAAGTACAGGCGCAGTATATTTACCTACGAGGAATGCCTGCCTTTTTCTGCAGATTTTAAAAATGAAAAGCGCGGTTGCAGCCACAACAGTGGACGAGCTCAAAGCGGAATAACCATAAATAAGTTTAGGATGGATAAACCTCAGATAATTGCCCATGTACAAAAGTCACTAAATTACACACTATATGATGCAAAATGGATGCCTGTTAGCGCAAAGTTTGTGGTCCTTGGCTCGCACCCTCGAGGGACCGGAGCATTGCAGTTATACGAAGTGTCGGGAGCAGATGTAAAACTTCTAAAAGATGTAAGTGTAGACAGCTTTGAAGTATGTTAATTTCTCAAGTGAGAACAAACTCGTTTAAGCAGTTGCTTTTTTGGCCTTTACTTTCAGGAGCAAGTATTTGTTTAAGTTTAATTCATACTACTTGAAATAGGAATCTTAAATTGCATGACTATTAGTAGTGATACTGAATCAGCTTAATTCACTGAAGATTAGCTGTAGAGTAAGCAGCATTTAACATGGCAAAGAAGCTCATAAAGATAATTCATGTGTGCTGCTGTGTAATTTTTTTAACTTCTAATGTACTTGTCCACATGTTAATTATAAGGCTATTAGTGTTTCTAAATTGTGTATATCTTTTCAAAAAGGTGGACTGGAAGATAGTTGTTATTTGAACCTTTTTGGTTATAACGGTGTTTTCTGAAAATTAATTAAAGCTTCATTTTTACATATTATGTTTTAGTCACATGTATGCTAGCTAGCACATCTCATGTAAGATTATGATACATTTATGCCATCATGTAACTGTAATAATAATTTAATACTGTACATTTTCTCTATGATTTTGAAGCAAGAAATTTATTAAGCTCCCCCCCTCTCTTTTAACCCCCTCCCCCCATCCCTGATACTTTGTAGGGTATACTGTACATGTACACAGACATCTTTTACCTTTGGAAGTTTAGGTGATTTTAATTTATAGTTTAGTTGCCAGTGCATCATGGGCAAAGACTTGACATTTGTTAATGAACTGTTAGCTAATCATAATTTCAAGACAGTTTTGTTTAGCATTGTGAGAAATTGACAACTGGGTATCATAGAAGTTGAAAATTGCTGATCTTCTTATGTAACAGAAGATGGATGAATGGAAAGAATTTGAGAGTCATGCTAATGATATTCTGTTTGGTTTGTTAAGCTCCCTCTCAAGTAAGCAACCCCTTTCTAACAAACTTGCAAACAATATAAGCCCTCCCCAGAAGCCTAATAGACAATTACAGTATAGTTGATTTAATAGTAACCATAATTTGAGCTGATAAGAATGGAAGTTCCCTTTTTGTTTGTTACAGATATCCAAAAAAATGTTTTTACCAGCTATTTTTTTGAAATTCGAATGAATGATTCTAGCATTAAAATTTAACAAACCTTCAGTAGTAAATATTGAGAACAGAAACTTGCCAAAGCATAACTTTATGAGAAGATGCTGGCAAATTGTTATTGAAATAAGTGTTTGTTTTATGTCAGTTCTAAGACTGAAATAAATATTTGTTTATTTATTTCATCAATTTGCTGTAGTGACAGGTAAACAGATACAGGGCAGAGTCCCAGTTGAATGTCATCAACCCGTAAATGTGAAATACTGCAGCTGTGAATAGATTAAAAAAATCACACAGTCAAGTTGATTAACAAAAAATGTGAAAAATAGGAAATTACAAATGTTCATTGTTCAAGCGTTGCATGAAAACAGGTTGAGAAGCGAACATCATTTAAGTGTGGAACTTTTGGTGCTGCCCATCTTCAGCAAAGGAACTTTGCTACAGGCGACTTTGATGGCAAGATGATGATTTGGTACGAAATAATATTAATGTAATTGTTTTGTGTTACACAAATAATTTGTACAAAGTATTAAAAGAATGAATGTGTAACCTGGCCAATACTGAACATCAGTTTTTTCTTTCCAATGTTGAAATTTGAAAGTCCAATTTAATTTTACTTGCATTTCAGGTAGGTCATGAGGTATAATCAGTATCTTAGATAGAAACTATTGGAAAAGGGAGCAGCTTTGATAGAAAGAAAAGGTTTTCAAACTCTTCGTAAATCAAGTCCATAATGTTTACCAAATATTCTTTTCAAGTTTTAAAAAGACGTGTTTTAATATCATCTTAATACCATCAAAGAGGAATAATAGCATAAATAATAATAATAATAATAATAATAATAATAATGATAAAAATATTGATAATAATAATAGTGATAATATTTTAAAGATAATTTATGATAATGATAATAGTAATGATGAATAATATAGTCATGACAACTCCCCCAGGAGATTTTCAGGGAGTACCATTTTGCTGGATTGAGTCCTTTTGTTTGAAAGAAACTATATTTTAGGTCTTGTCAATTATACTCAGCTTGACTAAATTGTTTTATTAATGTCAGGGCTTTCAGAACATATGGTTTAAAAAAACTTTTGAAATTTCATATTTGTTTTTAGAGGTTGTGAATTTTAGAATTTTCTGACTAATTGTAGCTTCTTCTACAGGAACCTTGAAAATACGGAGAGGCCAGTTTATTCAGTAAAAGCTCATTCCCAGATAATCAATGGTATTGATGGTGTTGGTGGACTAGGCATTGGAGAAGGAGCACCAGAGATTGTTACTGGCAGCAGGGATGGTTAGTGTAATTCCAGATACTTTTTTGTACTACGTTTAGTAATTAGTTATTTATCTGTAGTTTGGTCTTACTGGGTCATTGAGTTTGAAATCACCCATGTTCAAGACAACTAAAATTTTGATTTGAATAACTAGATAAGGGGTGGCTGTTGGATTTTATAAAAAGCTTAATAAGGTAATTGGTAATGATCTTTGATTCTATAGACTGAATGCTTCCTTGGCAAGCCATGCAAAATTTTGTCCAACTGAGACAGAGTGTAGATCTCAATGTTACTCCAGGATGTACAAGTCTAAGGCAGTGTTTACATGGTACTAGATTGAGATCCATTCTGAGATCCTCCTGGTTCCATACAAACTGCTGCATTTGTTTACATGATACAATAATTATGTACTTCAAAAGTAGTCATACCAGAATATGAACTCATCGCGGTTCTCACACCGAATTGAAATTTTTGTTCCAGAATGAATCTTGATTCAGTATCATATAATCATTGCTTATCCCCCAAATCACAAAGTTTCTTTCTAGACAATCAAATTTATTAATCAAATATGTCTACACTGAAAACTATGAATGAATAGCTTTGAGATCATTGTTCTAGCTCGACACTGTTGTATTTTATTTTTTTATCCCTTTTTTTTAAAATGTGTCATTCTAAAGAAGTTGGCAATTAGCTCAAACAGAGCTGATGGGTTTTAACAGATGCTGTTTGTGCTTTGTGGGAAAATAAACAGCCTATAAAAGTTCGCTTATTTTCAGAAAGTTATTTTGAATCCAGTAGGTACTGCACATGTATTTTGTTAGTCTCAGGGTTTCTTGACGCAGGTGTACTCTAATGTTACTGTTTTTTGCAGCTACTGATGTTAGTGATTTTATATTTAGTACTTGCTAAAATTAGTTAGTGCAAAAACTAATGTTCTACCTCCCTATTCCCCCCTCCCTCTGCATAGTATTAAAACATTTTAGAAGTGCATTGAAATCCAATTTAAAACTTTATTGAATGTTGTGCTTGATTATTATGTTTCTTGCTTTCTACTTCATCTACACTTTGTTATATTCCTGAATATGTAATTTCATTATAAAAATCGACCTTAATACTGCTAAAATTAGTTATCACTAATTCTTTCTCAGACAAAATGGCTAATAAAGTTTAGTAGTTGCTAAAAATTATTAGTAATTGATGGTGTCTTTACTCTATAACATGGCATCTGAATTTAATAATTCTACACCTTCTTATTTTGTTGGATAAGGAAGTCAAACTGTGGACCAAGTTTCTCAAACCTGTTATTGTTAACTTTTGTAGAAGGAGTTGGAAAGTTAAAATAGTATGGAGTCGAAAATTCTTAAAAATTCAGTAATAGTATAAAATTATATAACATACAGTATTCATTTGGTCAGTTTGGAAAGTCCAAAAAAATATTTCATTTGAAAAAAAGGTGTCTCTTGAATTTTGCAAGAGTCAGGTATAATTATATACCCACACAGATGAGACTGTGTAAACAGCTGAAAAATAATGTAGTTTAGTTTGTTAGCTAGGGAATTACTGCTCAAAGTGGCAGACAGACACAACAAGAGTTGAAAATGTCAAAAGTTAATAATTGTACAAATAGGTTGTATAGATAGGATTTTTCTTTAAAGTAGTAATCGAATATAATATGTACAATGATTATTAGGGATGCCGGAGTACCTGGTGAATAGTAAATCCGAGACTGTCTGAGATGCTGAGACAGCCTTTTTAAAATCTAAGCCTGAGGGCAAGTTGTTATGATACGAAAAATTTGAGACAGAGACTTAAAGTTTTTGGTAAAAAAAGATGAAAAATGTCATTTGTTTCATTAAAACAGCTCTTTCAGTTGCTGAGATATATTAAGAATTTTCAAATTTGTAAGCAGCCACTGCATAGGTTGTGATGCTATGTCAGGGCCTTGAAAAGTGAAAACATCACGAAACAACAAGTATTTATTGAAATACCTAATCAAAGATCCTGAAACTTTTCACAAATTTTTTACACCAACACACACACATATTGTTGCTATGGAAACATCCTTTGTCCCAGCCCTTTTTTGTTTTTGATTAAAAAAAATTTTTTGGTTCCAAAATATAAAATTAAGTCTTCCCTTTTCGTCATATATAGCGAATACCACAGCAGATGACTACAACTGCTTTTTTTGAGTAGAAAATGTTTTACAATAGAAAAAAACCCAGAAATTTTAAATTTTAGAAATATGAGTACTATGACTGACATGTTGCTATGGTAACATCAAAATTCCTATAGTTGAAAGTCGTTTGATGAGTATAAAGTTGTTGTCAAGTTTCAAGGCCACTGCAGAAGTAGTTCAAGAGATAACTGTTGTTTTATAATCAATTTTACTCTCATCCGAGTTCCTGACATGACTTCACAATCTATCTAATTTTCATATTCAAAAAACCTTAATATCTTAGCAATCAAAAGAGTTATTTTAGTGAATAAATGACATTTCTCTTCTCTTTCGACATACTTTCTAACACTCTAAGTTCTATGATTCTGATATGTACACTTTAAGGGATCATTCACCACCCCTTCAACAGGAGTAACTTGTCTAGAGATTCTGTTGAAATATGAAAACTTGCTGTCCAGTGGATGATCTACAGACATTCAGTACTGCTACTCCTGCAAACATATCGCTGATATCAGTGTATGATTTTCAGTGATGGCTTAATTTCACAGTTTTTGTACTGTAGGTGCTGTGAAGGTTTGGGATCCAAGACAGAAGGATGAACCCGTTGCCAATATGTCCCCAGCAGAAGGACAAGATGCCCGTGACTGTTGGTGTGTTGCCTTTGGTAAGATTTTCTTGTTTTATTTCTTTATTGCAGTATTAAAACTGTTGATTAAAGGGAGTTGTCATGGACCAGCAGTTGCCTTTGATATAAAAAAATAATAAAAAAAATAATAACACACAGATCACTTTAGATTAAAACTAACTGGGGCCAAGATTGTAGCCTTGAATTGAAATAAATATAATATCTGTCATTTAGCTTGACTCCAAGTTTAAGATTCTAAGACAGAAGATATTATGTTTTTTTTCTGAATATTTGACACAATTTTGTAATATTTGTTATCCATATTGTTGGCTGGAGGACTAAACACCCTCACAGATACTTTGAGCAAATTTTTTTTGGGGGGGAAGGGTCAAGCAGGGTGGTATTTTCCTTACCAAGCATAGAGGTTTTAAAGATTTTTGTATCTTAAAAAGTTAGTTAATTATTTTTTTATTCCTATGTATCTGAAGGAGATGCACACACTTCAGATGAGCGGACAGTTGTTGCAGGTTATGATAATGGAGATCTCAAGATGTTTGATCTGAGAAAAATGTCTTTGAGATGGGAAACCAATGTCAAGAATGGAGTAAGTACAAAACTTTATATTCAAACAGTGTACCAGATGTACATGCAGTACTTTCAAAATGCCAGAGAGGAGTAGGCTAAAATATGTAGCCAGGCCAACAGTTAGAGTAAGATTATAACAATATGATGGCTGGTTTCTTGAGTCCGAGGATCAGTGGAAAATTTGGCTCAGATGGCTCTGGTGGCTGTGAAGGCCTATCTTAGATCTACAAATTCATTTACACCCTTGGCATGTGTATCCTTGTGCAGGGCGGATCCAAGAGGGGGATGCCCTCCTCTTTCTGTGGCTTTCCTCCACAGTCTCTCTTCTGGTTGCCTTGAATGCTGCAGAGCCTTTCTTTATCAGTGTTCTCCAGCTGACCCTGTCACTGGTTCTGTTTTCCCAGTCTTTTTCTGAGACTTCGGCTGCACAAAGCTGTTGCCTCAGCTGATCCTTGTAGCACTTTCTACGGGCGCCCCTATTATGTTTGCCCTGCTACAATTTTTAATATAACATGACTTTTGGCAATCTCATGTCCTCCATGCAAGACAGGTGGCCAATCCAGCATAGCTACCTGGTCAGGAGAATGGTCTTGATGCTGGTAATGCCAGCTCGCTCCAAGACTTTGTTGTTGCTCACATAGTCTTGCCACCTGATGCCCATGATAGAACAGAGGCATCTTTGATGAAAGCATACTCAAAGCAGCACTTGTTTCCAGTACAGAACCCATGCCTTGGATCCACAAAAGGAGAGTGGTGACCACTGCTGGTTTGTAGACCAGGACTTTGTGGTGAGATGCAGTGAATGATTCTCTCTAAGATAATAGTATAGTATGTCTAACATGCATGGTAGATACAGTCAGAGTGGAATTTAATTTTGTATCACAAAGTGCACAGTCATGGAAAATCTGGGAGAGCAAGGTAATTTGAACTCGGAAGTGTTTGGCAACCACGCTATGGAATCCTCAAATATTTAAAGTATAACTCTTAAATAAATTATTTTTAACTTTTTGTGCCCTTCCTTTTCTAGCAGCATTAAAATGTTACATCAATTTTGCTGCAGAAAGCTATTAATTTTGTGATATTGCAAAGAAAGTAGAAGACAACTTGGTTAGCTAAACTTAGTTTAAAGATATTAGATGTGTAAAGTCTTACCAGTACTTACTGCAGTTCCATTTACTGGTTTGGCTTTCAGGTTTGTGGAGTTGAGTTTGACCGAAAAGACATTGCTATGAACAAGCTTGTTGCAGTTACACTAGAGTCAAAGTTCCATTTATTTGATTTAAGAACCCAACATCCCAAGAAAGGTTTTGCCATGGTGACAGAGAAGGTACATATATTGTATTGCTAGTGCTATCGACCATAATAAAGATATATTGCAGTATATGTAACAAATATATTTTGATACTCATTTACATTAGGGTTGCTAAACAAAACAAGATATTGAGGAGTGTGGAGCATGGATTATTTTTTTTTTTTTCCGTTTTTTTTTTCATTTCGTTTTACTTATTTTGTTTATTTACTTCTCACATTCTTCCCTTTTTCACATGCACTTGCATAGTTTAGTACTAGGCTCCTTTACTTACCCTTTGTCCTCTATCCTTTGTTTACTTTTTTATTCCATACCCTAGGGACGCTTTTAGAGTTCACTTGTCAATGTTGTTTCACATCGATTATTTCTCTGATGATGCCGTAGAGTGGCGAAAGCTTAGATTTTATAGTTTTAAGATCTTTTAAAAAGCAGCATTAGGCAGCAATCGTGTACACTCATTTTATATAGAGATAGAGCTGTTTGGAAAATTTCAAAGTAAGTTCTAAGCATTCATTTCTGTTTTCTTGCTATGATTTTATGTGCAATCTCTTCATGCCAAAAACAGCCGGCTAAAATTATGGTCAACATTAAACAGTCTACAAAATAGGGCATATTTTGTGAGCATTATTTAATTGAACCTTGAGAGTCTCAGACTAACAATTTGCAACCCCATTTCTTTAAGTTAAACAAGCGCTGGGAGTATTTGCACCTTTTTTTCTCAAAGGTTTATTTGAGAGGAGTTAGTCTTAAACTTTAACTTAAAACTTTATTTATCTTTTATTTACTTGTTTCTTTGTTTCAACTTCCTATGTTTTTTTTTTCTTAGTTTCTGTTTTTTACCTGTCATTGCACAACTTTCTGCACATAAATTTAGATACATT